>JASSUY010005312.1:3072-37070 GCA_032466535.1 Forpus xanthops | reverse complement strand
AAGTTTAGATTGGATCTGAGGAAGAAATTCTTTACTGTGAGGGTGGTGAGGCACTGGAATGGATTGCCCAGGGAAGTGAATGCTCTATAACTGGCGGTGTTCAAGGCCAGGTTGGACATAACCTTGGGTGTAATTGTTTAGTGTGAGGTGTCCCTGTCTATTGCAGGGGGATTGTAACTAGTTGATCTTAAGGTCCTTTCCAACCCTAACTATTCTGTGATTCTGTTATTTTGACAATAAATACTTCCATGTGCATTTCTTTTTCTCTTTTAGTCTTTTTTCCCCACTTTGGAAGATTCTATGGCAGGTTTTAAAGCTTTCCAGAAATGTTGTAAGTTTTTCCAGAAGGATGGAAAGTTTAATGTAAAAATTCAAATTGCAGAATTGAACATCTCATGGGAAATTTGCATGAGAAAGAAGTTGACTATGGTCATCCTTCAGATCTCCTCCAATGAAAGCCAGCTGAGTAGCTGTGTACAGAGGTGGCAGAGACCAAACGGTTCATTGACCCCAGTTTTTTCCACTTCCTGAAGCATCTTCTCTCTTCATTTGTGCAATATCCCATGGTAGCCATCACACTTCTCAGCCTCTGCCTTAGGTCAAGCAGGCCACAATTACATATAATTTCTCTGTTTCCCTTTATCCATAGTCTGTCACATTGAGAAATCAGGATTTCTTGAGCATGGGTAACTAGAGCTTAGTGTAGCACTCCAATAACAGTATTAATACTTCTCTATTTCTCCTCGTGGTGAAAATACGTCATGAGAAATCCTAGGATTTTGTCACCTGTCTCACAGTGGCATCCCAGCCTGATATGTCATGGCTAGTCCATCATCGCCTCGTTATCCTGTAATGTTTCTAATGTCCACAGTGTTTCTTTTGACTAGGGGAGTTGTGGTCATTACTGCTGCCATCTAAATTATAATGTAAAGTCAGGTGCTCAGATATCACTGGAAGTTACTTAATGCTGAAATTAACTTTCTTGTTGACTTCATGGAGAGGTTGTATGCCCAGACAGTGTGTAGCAAATTTGTTAGTGTTCATCTACCACTCTGGCTGGTGGCAAGTTGCTCTCCTGTGTCACTCATTTCCAAGGAGGGAAGGAATGTAGGTCAGGCATAGGATTGCACAAGAGGATGTCTTAATTTTGTCACAGACACTTCCTGATGGATAACATAAACACCACCTGTGCTTTGACGCTCACTCTAGCTATTGCTTATAGAAGCTTTTCCAGCATTTCGCTGAGTTGGGGTAGAAGGATGGAGATGATATCTTTTCTAGTCAAGTCACTGATGATAGTTGATGAGCTAGACGGCATCAGGCTTGTCCTCCATTAATACTCTTTGTAACTGTCCTGCACAGTGCCAGCAGCTGTTGTACACAATGTGTTTTCATTTGTGCTAAGCCGTTTGAGGTTTGTTTTTTTCCCCATAACTCATCTCTGTATATTCACACTAACTAGTATCCTAAAAATCTTCATGAAAGGTTATTGATATTCTGAAGCAATTTGATGAAGCAGCACTCTTTATGCAATTATTCATGATAACAATGATCACAGAAATGGTAAAAATGAACGTTGAAGAAATTTATCATAAAGCTGGTAAAAGCAGTGTTGTCTACATTGCTGCTTAACAGCATTCAGTTGCATTGCATTGCTTATTACATTGAAATCAATGGCCTTGTTCACTATAATCTTTTTTCTGTTTGTGTAAACACAATCTATGTTAATGAACATGACATTTGAGCACATCCAAACTGTTTGCATTGGAGACTGTGAGGAACACTTTATCACCTCATTGGAATCAGATCAACATCCAGGCCAAGCTTTTGTTCTCTCCTTTAAGTGAATGTACTAACTTTCATACAGTGATATTTATGTAGCTAAAAGTAGAAATCATGTAGAGCCGGGAAGCTCATAGCACTGTGGATTATTTGCTGTGTCACTGTTTTCAGCAGTGCTGCAAGCTAACCCTTTAGAAATCAGTCAATGCTTTTACTAATGGTAACATTTAATTTTTGAGTGCCTTTACAAAATCCACACAGTTGATGAAAGCAGATTAAAGGAGCATGAAATTAGTGGGGCTTACATCTCTTTACGGTTTACGAGCTGAACTATTATTGGTCTCCAGACCTGATTCTGGATCTCAGTAACAAAGCCCTAAGTTTTTTGTATTTAGATTTTATAAATAAAAGAGCTTTTAAATTACCTTCTTCACACCAGCTGAACACCAAATCTCTTGTACATTTGTGTATGAAATTATGCTCTGTCCTTTTCTTTAAGCTGTAAAAAGAAAGCGCAAAATATTGAATGAACTAACACTTTGCTATGAAATTTAAGGGCTAATAGTGATTACCAGGGCCTGGGGGGGGGAGCTTTCCCTTAGGCCGCATTATTGCCTTGATGTCTAATGATGGGCTGGCACTGATTGCATTTGGAAATCAAATAATGCATCAGACTGTTAAACTGACATTAAAACTGTGGTGTCTAATATGCCTGTGGACTGGAGCTTGCGTTACTATATAAATCCCAGTTCAGAGGTAAAGAAGTGCTCCGTAGAGTACCTAGAAAAGATCCCTGCTTGTTTACAGATCCAGATGACTGTATTATGTGACTATTTTATTGTATATTGTGATAATATCCATATTGTGTTAAGCTCCTTCTGGCTGAAAAAGAACATATTTCAAATACTTAAAGCAGAAAGGTAAGTGGAGATTGTCATTACAGGAAAAGCTGGTTGCAAGCAAAGCTGTTAAAATTGTTCATGGTCACACCTTAATGTAGTAACTTCCTTCCTACGGCATTGCTATTTTGTCTCTCTTTTCAAGCATGATTCACATCAGAAGGTGATGTTCAGCAGAGATGTCATGAAGGCATATTGGCTTTATGTATCTCCTATGAAAAGAACAAAGCAGTGGATATATGGGTTTGTAATGTTCGTAAGACCTAGAGAGATGGAATGGACACCAGATGACCAAGAAGTTGCCAGTGATCCAAATGCATGGAGGCAGCGAGGGAAAAGCATCATGCTGTTGAAGGAAGTGTAGTGTAAAAGCAATACTGCGCCCTGGAAAAGGAGAGGGCTGGTCAAAACATGGGTTTGAGAATGTTTTCACTGGCAGAGAGTCTTGTTGGTGTTTGCAAGTTTAGAGAGCTAGGCTGTGAGACTGCATGGAAAGTAATGAAATTCCATATAACATAGACTTCCTCCTGAAGCAAGAAATAGCGGATGGAGGAAGATTCCCACTGTGTGGTGCAAGACAGCAGGAGATTCCAAAAGCTGTGTTCAGTGGTGGATTTGGGCAGGTGTTTTCTTTCCTCCTGGGGAAGTGAGAGGTCTCTGGGATTTATTCCATTTTCTGGAATATTTCCCTTTTCCTAAAGTTGGCGTCAGAAGAAATGTGTAACAGATTGGCAGCTCTTTTTTGCACAGCCTTCTTGTATATGGAAAATCTGTTGACATTTTGGCATGTAGCTCTCACTTTATACACAAGAATATATAGTGTGCACACTTCCCCCTCTTCAAGTGACTTTTCAGAGGTGTGAGGGGAAAGGGCCACATTAATTCCAGCCACATGTCTGGAAGGAGGTGCAGTGACAGAAATGTTTTGTTTGCTGTGAGGTTTAAAACTTGTACTGCCAAAACCCCTTCAGTATTTAGATCATCTGCTTTCATGCCAAAATTTAAAGGGAAAAAAAAGCTTCCAAGGCAATCAGAAGCAGAACAGTCTGTGATTCCTAGAAAGCTCAGCTAAGCAAAGTTTCCACAGACATGAGAAGCTATTGCTTAGGAACAAAATAGGAAAAAGGAGCAACATCTTCCAAATATGAAGTTACGCTTTGACTTCTGCTATTGTTTTCTATTTTCAAAATTCTTCCAGTGTCTTCGTCACCCAAAAAAAAACGGTTTTAAGTTTGAAGATCGTAACAAACTTGGATTCTCAGACACCCCGAAATAGTTTAAGGTTTTGAATATAAAGGCCTTTATTCTTCTGCTATGCTCTAGTAATTGTTATCTTTTAAAAGAATAAATATTTCTTCATTGTCTGTAGAGATACACATGTGCAGGTCCTACTGACATCACAACGCTAAGATTACAGAATTGGATCCCTGGTATTTCTAATACAAGAAAATGCCAACTGAATTTCTTCTTATGCCTGTTCATTTACTTTTAGCACAGTGGTAGAAGAAATATGTTGTAACTGCTGGGGATGGCAAGGGGTGTTGTCATTAGGAAGAAGCCTTGAAAATGTAAGTTATTTGCAACGAGCCTGACACCATTGTAAAAATGTATGGTTAGAGTCACATAAATAAGAAAATAAGTGTGAGTTCCTGCACAAACAAAATATGAAAGTTTTCATTTAAAGCAGAAACTTTTGCATTGAAAGACACAATTTGGTTAAAAAGAGCATATTTTTTTTTTTTTACTGAAGAAATGTGTTAAATTTTCATTCAAATTTAGTTTCTTATTTCGTTTTTCATCCAGCCATCTATCTATCGATGTATTCATTGAGTCCATTAGCTGTGTCTATGCTGCCTTTGTTTGCTGCCTTCAAGTCTGGGTTTGAGTACAGACAGCCAAATGTCTAAAGACAGCTGTCAGTGCTGCTTCTAATGGGCAAAGCCTGAGTGTGATCCATTCCATCTCGTAGGCCTTAAACTGCCTTTGTGAAGAGCTGGAGGGTGAACCAGCAAAGCAGACAAGCAATCAGCACAGCAGACAGTTTCACCTGAAGCCTTTTGTATGTTCCTTTTTTATGTGCTGGGTTATTGCTGAGTTATTGCACTCATACCAAAGTACATAAATGTTGTGGGTCTTTTTTTTTCTTCTCCAAATGCACAGCTGTAAAACCCTCCTTACTGGGAGAAAAGGCAGTCCTAACAACTGCGTTCTCTGCAATCTCCTTTTGTTTCTGTATGGCCCCTCTAGCTGAAAAATATTTCAGCCATCAAAGGTTTGATCCAACTTATGAGAATATGCACATCCCTCTGTTTTCAGCAGGAACTTCTGATCATGAGCCATTTTTGATTAATATTAACATCAGGTTTTAGATTCTCAGTTTGGATGACAGAAGGGACCTTTGAATATGGCTTGTCTGCATTACCTGCATACTTAAAGATTTTTACATATTTCAAGACTGAGTACAATCAGCTGTGTGCCCCTTTTGAGGTGGAGAACTAACAGGAGGGCCAAGAAGTAACCTCTGAAGAGATCTCATGAAACGGACGGGGCACTGTGATATTATGCAATATCGCAGGGAAATAAATCTGAATGAATCTTTTTAATCAAATAAAGATCAGAGTATTAGGACCAGAAGATAACTTTTTCATCTGCAGGAAATGAATTCCCAGATGAAAAATTCTTGACAGATACTCACAAATGTATGCTCACTTCCCGCTAGCATAAGAGCAAAGATCAGATTTACCGTTTCACCTGTAAACAATTAAACAAGTGAATACTCAAAGAACCATCTATCAGAGATGGATTACACTTTGTCAAAACTAGAAAATTCTGGCAGACTTGATGTGGATCTCAGTCCCATTAAGTTCTCATTAGGGCTGCAAGTTTAATGTTGCCACCAAGAAAAAGTAACTGCTGGCAAATAATGGTATAGTGCGCTAAGTATGAAAAGTAACAGTGAAGCTATTGTACAGTGTTCTGGTTTTATCTGAGATAGTTTTCTTCCAAGTGGCTGGTGCGTTGCTGTGTTTTGAATTTAGACTGAGAATAATGTTGATAACACACCAATGTTTTAATTGTTTAGCTTATCCTGATCAAGGATTTTTCAGTTTCCCATGCCATCATGAGGAGAGGCATGGGAAGATAGGAGGGAGCAGAGACAGGACACGTGACCCGAGCTAGCTAAAGGGATATTCCATACCACAGCATGTCATGCCTGGTTATATGACCTGGGGGATTTGGCTGGGACCTGGCAATTACTGAAGAGGAATTCTTTGAAGCTGGGCTACCACAGGCTATAAGGATTTCCTTATCTAATATCCTGAAGAAAAAAAAAAGCATAAAATAAAACTTTCTAAGAAGTCAGCTATAATATCTCATTTACCTAATCATATCAACACTCAACAAAGGGACATGAGACAATGAACTGTGCAAATGCTGTTCTGTGGGTGATAAACTGTTATAATCTGGTATGTGAGGGTCAAAGCACACAGAGATAAACACAAAAACCTCTGATCTTAGTAGATCATACCCTTTGTTTCTAAGGCTTACTGACACATGAAAGTTTTATATCCAGTAGCAAAGAGTGAGATATATTTGTAGGCATGTAATACTTTAATGGTTTGGTCTGCAAGAGCAATAGTCAATACCATATATTGCCAGTATTTAAGTAATCTGTGTAATTATTCCTACTATAATCTCTAGCAGCCCAATGTGGTAATTGTGTATTTAGTCTTAGATCTTTCTGTTGCATAGTCCAAGAATATATGTATTGCAGATTAACACAAAGTTCATGATATGTATTGTACTTTAAAATATTGAAGGATGTTACTAAGTTGAATTCATCGCCGGTTGTGTAGCTCCCTTTGTGAAAGGTACCAAGTTAATGGGGTGCATAAGCTTTGAAAAAGGTAAATAGAACTTTTTACACTCAATATCAGTGGTGTGTGATCATTATGTGTGTGATCCTTCTTGTGGTTCTAGAGAACTGGACCTAATGACTGATTTGATCCTTTCTAAACCCATTTTCCTTAGAGAAGCATGTTTTTGAGGTGACGGGAATGGTGATTTGGGATTTTGTTGTTGGATCTGGTATAGAGCTATTGCTATTAAATGATTGTAAAGGCTGTTGTAAGGGGAGAGGTGCTGACTTTCAGACACGACATCATTAACTTTTGGTCATTAGAAAAATCCCATGATACTTTTTGAAAAAGTAGAGTAGTTGACCTTGGTGGCTTGGTCAGACTCCAGCTTTTGTAATTGCATCCTGCCTAACTAAAATTGCATTGCACGTGTTCAATTGGATGGGGTATTCTTCACCTATTACCCTCAGCTGCTGAGTAGTTCTGTTCAATATTTTCTATATTTCAACACAAAAATGTCTTCATTCAGCATTATTTGTTTTGAATGATAGTTCATAAAGTGCTTTGAAATCTTTCTAGCTGAAAGTTGCTGTCTACTATAAATGTAAATTTTCTTTGTTGCCAGCTGTAAAATCATACAGGATTTGACATCAAAAGATCTGTGCCTTGCACCATTATGATTTGGCTTGAAGAGCTCCTGAAAACCTCGGCAGAGTGTGCATTAAACACAGCTATTTTCTGCAAGGATGCTGGAGAAAGAGTGCACATCTCTCAAAGCCAAACAACTAACATAATCTGCCTATGGATCAATAGTATGCCCTTCAGGGACACTGATACTCTGAGGCAGTCGGGGAATTAGCTACGCAGTGTGCGGATACTGTGCTGGTAAAGGTGGTGCTAGCTTTTAGAGACCATGTCTGTGCTCAAAATGCCACAAGAGGTTAAAATTCATCACTCTGATAGACTACTGTTTTGTCTGAAATACATCTTCTGTAGTCAGCCAAGGGAAGCCTTTGCTTGTTTGCACTGAAACCTGTCAGGGGACTTTGGAGTGGACTATGGTCTAAATATAGCACGATTATTTTCTAAGCAAATCTTACATTTTTTTGACAGAACTCTTCCATCCATGCATCAAAGCAAGTGCACTTCAAGGGGCTTTATCTGTGCAGATAAGGCTATGTGATACAGGAATTAGGAAAGGAATAAAGCTGGAATTAGTGCTAAATCCACAGTAATATTCTGCTGTGAGATACTTCGACCTGCAGTTCTTTTCAAGTTGTACTGTGTGTGCTGTGAGCTGGATGTATGTGCTTGTAATGAAACATTAAGGAAAGTATCAGGCACCTGAAGGAGAAAATTACCTTCATTGTTCTTAGAGTAATATCTACCACAAGAGTCAAAACCTCCTGCTTCCCCGGAAAACAAACAGAGAATTCAAGGGTGAATGTGAAAGGGGAAAGACCTGCTGAGGGAGAGGGGTGATAAAGACAAAGATTTGTGCTTTACCCAAGTGTAAATTCAGGATTATTTTCCCTTCAGATAATGCTCTGTACTTCTTCTTGATTTTTTCTTGTGGGATGCAGGCAGACTGCCCCAGCAAGAGCAATGCTACTGTTGGGATGGCTTTTGCTGGCTTCTGTGGCTTGATCCAAAGCTGACCAAAGGCAGCGCGTTGCTCCCTGTGGACTTTGGGAAGTTTGAGAGTAGAAGGCTTGAGTGCTCTGACAGTGTCTTTATTCTGCCAGTCTCTTCAGAGGCAAGATGCTTAAAAACACTTTTCATCCCAAAAGTCTGAAAGTTTTCAGACTTTCTGTGTGTGCAGACTGGGGAAGTTTTCTTACCTTTTTCTACTGTGAGCCTGTGGCCCCACTTCATAAGCACATAACTTGCTTGGTATTTGACATATCCGGGCAGTGTATCTTTCTGCAGGGTTTATGTGGAGTCCAGCAGACCTACTGCCTGCAGAAAGGGTGTAGGCATTTTCCAGGCAGTGCTGTTTCCTGTCTTGCAGAGCATTGCACTCAACAGGCAGTGGTATATTATCTAAGACGCAGCTTATAAATATCTTTAGAGGACCATCGGGTGTAACAACCGTGGCGCGAAGAGCAAGCATAACGATGGCTTTGTGGTGAATGTGGGGCTAATCAAGGACCCTTGACACAGAGGGAATTTTGGAGTGCCTTGCCCTGGCAGGTTTGACAGGCAGAGGTGACAGCCTGCCTGCAGCCTCCATTGCAAGTGGTTTTGGGAGCAGGGGGGACCTTCTCCTATCCATCATGCTGCTTTGTGGTGAGACTGGAGCAGGCAGGAAGAGGGGAAAACATCAGCAATTTATAAAACACACAGCCGACCTCTTCAGTCTCCTGGCATCACGACTGCAAATCTGATTTCAGATCATGTTCTAATACATGCAGTAGCAGCCAGTTTTTATTCACACACAGCAAACCCTCTTTCCTAATGTGATGACTGGCCTTCCCTACACAGGGAAATACAGTACCCACCCTTCTTCAGTTCTACAAATAGTTCAAATTGAGCCCACAAGGCTTATTTACTCAACTGTGTTCCTAGTTTCATGAAATGCTGAAGTCTATGAAATAAATCTTAGGCAAAGGTTGTTGGGGTTTTTAAAAATATCATCATTAACTCTTGCTCTTGGCCTTCTTAATAGCCACTTGTATTCAGAGCGTGCAAGACTGCTACTCAGTGTTGCTACAATAGGATATATTTGCTATAAATTAATTAAGTTGCTGGCAGTATCCCAGATTGCCTTTGAAATGCAAAATTTATAGAAATATGAACTTTATAGTTGGCAAGTTGGTAGTTTTAATAGGTGAAGATATATATGATCTTATTTTGGTGGGCAAAGCACGAATCTGTGTGTGGCTAGCGTTCTGATGATGGATGCTCTGGTATTCTTTGTTCTTTTATACTGTGTGTTCTGTATGCTCTGACAGTACAGGCAAATTTTCTAGTTATCTATACACCTACCTATTTTTCTCAGGTATTCTCCAACCATAGCCATGAAGATAAGTTTGTATTAGGCCTTATAGACATGTCGCTCTCCTGAAAAGAGCTCTTCCACCTCTAATGAAGTCATGTGGTGTTGCCATAGTAATTTCTTCTTACCTGTCTGTGAAACATCTACCCTGTTTTATCACCACAAGCCCTATCTTCTACAAAGCCTTCTGCTCCACGCTGGGATGCTAATCTTCAAGAGGAACACTGACCAGCAGTGAAGCATTAGTCCTGTACTTTTCAAAAGTTGAATTCAGAGTTTTACTCCTAAAGACTCTGCTGAGAGTGGCCACATCCTTTCCCTATAAAAGGATGGCATGTGGTGCATAACCTGAGCCCCTACTCTCAGACTGTGCTAAGTGAGAAAATCCAGGTTATGGTCCCAGAAAAAAGCCAAGTTCATCAGGCCATGACTGGGCTGTGGGAGCTCACAGCACTTCAGTGGGCAGCCTCGGCATAACCTCCCTGCTTAGGTCTCATTATGTGAAATGTGGACAATGATACTCTTCTCTGTAGGAAATGTTGCATGTAAATAGGTACAAATATTTAAGATGCTCAATGGGACCATGCAAGCTGTGTTCCAATAGAAAGCTAGGAACCAAAAAGGCAACTAAGAGACAGACACTGTGAATGGCCATCAAAACCATTCTCTGTCCCTTTCCATTGCCTTCAGCATCCAGCAAACGCTGTTCCCTGCACAAAGCCACCCCTTTCCTCTAGTTCAGGACTTAGCTGGCTCCCAGTGTGCGTAGGAATAAGTGTTTCCTACCCAATTAAGGCATGGGGATGGGTGCTACAATATGTAAAGAGAAAAATATATGTCTTAGCAGTGGCCTGAAAGCATTCCCTGCACCCTTTAGTCTGTTCTGCATGGACAGGGTACAAAATTGCTATGAACTACAAATGTACTTAGGAGGTCTGAAAAGCACATCTGCACCAACTGTGTTCTCAGTATTTGGTGGTGGTTGTTGTTTGCTCCTTCCCATCTAACTCCAAAGTAAGAGGCAATAGCGATGTTTAAAATCTGTGGAAGCATTTAAGGAGCAATCCGTGGTGTCACAAGGCATGTTCAGGACTGTAGGACTGGTTTATGGGCTTTCCGGGAAGCATGTGCAGACAGGGAGGCTGGCAGCTGCTCAGCCAGAGCAGCATGGAAAGGGGGGACATCAAGAAGACTTGGCCCTTCACAAGGTGCACTGACACATTATAAGGTGCTGGGGAAAGTCTGCTGGTGTGAGGCCAGTTGCAGAAGATAAAAAAAATGGAACAATGTGACCAAAGGTTCTCTGAGGATAAATCACTGAACTCTTTGTCTCTGGGATCTTAAAGCCAAAATAATGCAAAGAAAGAAGTGGATAGGCTGCAGGAAATGGGATGTCTCCTAGAAGGACCTATATGGCTTTTTCCATCTGCCAGTGATACCTCTGATTTAGTGCTCAGCTCATTGTACTATCTAGACCCATCCATTTGGATACTGGTAGAAAAAGGGGAGAGTAGTTCACAAAAACATGGTGTCTATGGTTTTGCAAGGATTTTTGCAGATGATTATAACATTTTTTAACTGCTTAATGTCCTTCCTGGCTTTGAAAGGTTTCTGAACCAAATATTAGAGAGGCAAGCATAAAGCAGATGCCTTATTTTACACTGGCAATAGTGAAAGAGCAGAAATTATTCTGGATGGCATTTACTCAGATGCTTAGGTTTACCACTGATTTAGAAGGATCAGAAATCATTGATTCAAAGCAAAAATTAAAGTAGTAGTACTACTGAGCAAGAATTAATGTATTTTAGCATCAGATCCTATATTTGAATAGGGATTGGTTCTGAGCAAGAATAACCTATTCCAGACCTGCCACAGAGGCAGTAGCCATCATTAGGTATAGATGGAGCTGTATAAACTGGGCAAAAGATAGGTATCTACCCTACAGGCATGTGTGACCTAAAGCTGAGATGAAGCTTTCTGGTACTGCATAAATTCTGTTAATCTATTTACATGGTAAATAAAAAGTAACCATTAAAAAGGCCTGCGCTTACAGAGGGAAAATAGATGCTCTGTAAAGGTTAATATCCTGAATCAAGTCTAAATATGGACTTTTGTTTGTAAATTCATTCTGTAAAGGGCAAGAATAAAATGAGAAAGTAAAAAGAAGTTGTAGAGTCTGATAGAAAACATAATGCTGGATGTTTTAGGTGGTTTTTTTTTTTTTACTTGTTCTAAATAATGGTAGTTTAGTAGAACAGCTTTGTGGATGTTTTTGCTCTGTGAGATGCAAATCCAAAGGCAAAATGGAATCCACTTAAGTAGGATATGCATGTATGTCTTGCATGTCACATACTGCTGGAAGCATTTTAGTAAACCTGGCCACAAGACCCTAGACACTACTTCCGATGGACACATTGTTCTTCAGGGTAATTACCATAAAATGCAAGGAGATCAATCGTGCCTAATGCACTGAGCAATTATATTTTATAAATTATTCTATTAATTCATATTTTAGATTTGATAAATTTATATTTTTAAAAGTCTTTTACTGTTCAGGGGGTGCAAAGTATGTGAATTGCATTTTACCACAGAAATATTGTTAGGAAAGCAGCAGCACAAGCAAAGCAGACACAGTGCAAGACCCTAAAGCTGCTCAGATGTCAAGGAGATGCTCCTCATAAAATAAGCCCATTTTGGAAATATTACCATGGCAATCTGCATGCTGGGAGGAGGTCTTTGAGAAAAAACATCCCCTACAAAGAGAGCAAAACCCTACAGGGGTAGATGTTATGCCTCTCTCAGCATGGACCCTGAGATGGGGGAATGGTGAAGAAAGTGAACCCAGGTCCAGTAAAATGGTGGGATGTGATGAAAATAGGCTGTGGCTGATGTCAGAGTGATAAATACTGTCTTCTCTGAGAAGAGAACTTAGCTCTTGGAAGTGGCCCATCATGTTGGCAGAGTTGGGTCTTCTATTTTGCAACTAGCTCAGTCACCAACTGTCGGGGTGCTCAAGGTTTCTGTTCCTCTAAACATCTTTCTTGGAAGTGGTGCAACGCGTGGCTGTGTTTTCCTTACTTGCTTCATTAGGTCTTTGATTAAAATACCTGTGATAGTAAGGCTGGAAGAGACAATCTCTGTTTTTGTTAATAAAGGAGTAGCACAGAGCTAAGCAGAGCATCTGCTAGATGCTGGTTGTGTGGTGCAACTGGGATCCTCTCCTACTGCCCACCAGCCCTCTCCTGACTTATGCATCCATCCATAGCATGCTATTGATGTTCTCACCAAAACGTTTGAGCAGAACTAATTCTGCTTTATTGAAAAGCAAAAGCCATCTGCAAACTTCATGCGTCCATGATTGTCTTAGAAATGAGCCATGAGCTCTGGTTTGAGTAGCTGGGATTTTGTGGCCTGTCTAGTTCTTAGGTAGCAGTGCAAAAACCTGTGCTGTCCTCCTTGAGCTGGTCCCTCATGGGTGCTAAGACAGAAACGAAACTCAAAAGCATAAATCAAGATCAGTAATTGTTTTGTTTGGCCAGTGTGAAGTTTGTCTTCCTGAGGTTTGTGATGGGGTATCCTGAAAGCTCCTTCTCCCACTCAGCCAGGCGAGGCTGAGGGGATTTGTGTAGCTCTTCTTGGTGCAAAATGATGAGATGATTCAGAACTCCCGTGGCAAGAACTCATTGCAACTATGTCTGCAAAGCATGTGGATGCTAAGAAATTAGGCAGGCAGAGAGCTCATGTGAGTACTGTCGAGTGACGACTCATGCCTGGGGGCCTGTATAAACCAGATCACATATACCACACGAAGTCCAAGCCTGTGTTTGCTCTTCACCCTGTCAGTCCATTAACGTGATTCTACTTGCACACAAAATGGAAAAGCAGCATTAAAAAATGTGGAAAATAGAATAGGCAAAAAAGCAGGCTACAGAGGAGATGCATCTGGGCTTTTTTAAAGTGTATTCACAAGTTAATTCAGGTAGGATATTATTCTGACAGGTAAAGAGTGAAGTTTACTCCCATGGGCTATTTGTGCTTTATTTAGGGCTTAAATGAAGTGCAAAATCTCATGAAAGACAGAAAATCCTTCAGCATGGAAGACAACCCTCTGGAGGTGAAATACAGCTAATCCAACACCACCTTCCCTCACCACATTTGCAGTTGCTGCCTTAGAGCAG
The DNA here is from genome assembly GCA_032466535.1 of Forpus xanthops. NCBI lineage: Eukaryota > Metazoa > Chordata > Aves > Psittaciformes > Psittacidae > Forpus > Forpus xanthops. The sequence continues at coordinate 23,353 of JASSUY010005312.1, read as the reverse complement.
TACAAGGGGCCGGCAGCCCATGTTTATCCCAGCCTATGGTGGGACTGGGGTCAGAAAGCCAGTTTCTCCAGTACCTAGTGAATGGTTCATTTTAAGCTCTCCTTTGCACACTCCGGGGGTGCCAGGCTCGAGGGAGGATAAACACCACTTGGTGATACATGTGGTTGTATTTAAAACCATACATTGCTGTCAGTAGGGTTATACACAAAGGCAGGTGCCTAGCCTAAATCAGAACAGCTCCAGACCACTGTTAGCTTTTTGTGTGTTGTTTTCCCCTCAAATGAGTAGTCTTCTATTCTTGCTATGGTTAAAGCAGGGACTCAAGCTACGCACCTTACACTTACATTTTAGTGTGGAAATGTTATTGCGGAGTCCATGCTAATTAGCCCGCTGTTCCTTTTACTGCATGCAATTACAACAAAGTACTACAGGGATAGTTTGTAGCAGCTCATTGTAAAAATAACATACATGGAATCAGTGGTTCTTCCCCTCTGAACAGGCATTTGTAAAGAAACGTACCCACATCTGCCACACACCAATTAACTTCTCCAAGAAATAGTCATAGTGAACATGCAGGGCTTTGTCCCAATCTGTTAGGAGGCAGCTCTGCTCCACTGCAGTCAAGTGGGCACCCACCTGGTGGGAGCTGAACATTGACCTCCACTCCGTGAGCTAGGAGGCATTTTCTCCTCCCTCACCGTGCTGTATGTATGAGGACACAGCGTTTCTTGTGTTTTAGACTGGCACACACTGGATAGGATTTATCTTGTGAGTTTTCCGGAAGCCAAGTTTACACAGTGTTTTGAGCAAGAATGACACTGCATCTTGTATTGCAAGGACTTAATATGTGATAGTAAGACTTCCCTCGCCACACTGGGCCATATTCTTTTTATCTGTTTCTCTGTGTGTAGACACGGGGTTTTACTGCTGAGCTACATTAACATCGCTTTCTTATGCTTATAGGACCTGGCCGCCTTCTGTGTGATTTTGGTTTTCTTTCTTTGTCCAGATCCCCTCTTCCCATGTTTAGGAGGAAAACATAAAGGGTTTGCTGTCTGCTGAAATAATACCCTTACCATCTGTATGCATCCTGTATGTATGTATTCATGCATACAGATATGCTGCATAAGGGTGAGTTTGGTGGCTTATGTGATGGTTCAGTGGGAGGTGTCCCTGCCCATGGCAAGGGATTTGGAACTAGATGATCTAAGGTCCTTTCCAACCCTAACTATTCTATGATTCTATGTTTAGTTGCCATTTCAGGCTTTCTTGCTTCTTTCTTCTATGCTGTACCTATCAAACAGAAAAGGTGATTGTTAGCAGAGGTAATGGGGAGAGTCCCGTGGATTAGAGCAAGACCTGGATCAGACCCCTAATTTTTACTGACTGTCACATGGGATGCATTTATTATTATGGTCTTTCTTTCTTTCTTTTTCGGCAGAATTCACTGCAAATAGTTTTTCCATCATTAGGAGTTTTTTTTGGAAGGAAAAGTTGCATTTTAAAAAGAGCCTGCCTCACTACAATTTATTCAGCTCACCATTTCCTGATTGCAGCTGTGCCCTCTTGCTCTAACAGGGTTAAAGAGGTTGAGTTCCCACAACGCAAAGTAGAGAGAAAATCTCAAGGTGATCAGGAACTGTGTATGTAATATTCTTAATTGTTCTGTGCATCATTAAAATGTTCATGCGTTTCATGTACTTCTGGGTGAAAATTGCCCATTCAGCTTTAATAGCTAATTACAAGAGTGACCAGGCATTCACATGGCACACACCAGCTTATTGGATATGACAGATGGATGTGTCTGGACCTCTGATTCATCATTTTATCTTTCCTTTCTGAAAGGCTGTGTAATCACTGTGCAAATAAACTGTAATACTGCCCCGGGCCCAAGTCCTCACAAAGGAAAAAGGAGGGGAAAAGAAGCATACCCTCTATGCACCTAGGCAGCTACATAGCGTGGGTGCTGGCTGCAAACACTGGAGACTGAGGAGCCTCTGAAGACTGGCTTTTCTGTAGAAGGGCTGCTCACTCCTTGGAAACAGGAACAGAGAGGACAGATTTTGTGCTGTGCCTCCAGCAGATGCAGCACAGAAAACCCAGCTCCAGGGGATGGAGAATAAAGGTGCCTGCAAGCCCTCTGCGCCGCGTGACTTTTGGCTGTTGCATGGGCCTCTGAAGCTCCTGACACACATTCGGGCAGTCACAGTCTGCTCTGGTTGAAAGTAGGGCTCTCCAAGACGCCCAGCTTTGCTGTCCCCTGATTTAGAGCTGTCGTGAGGAGCTTCATTGCCTCTACCACCTTCTGCCCTTTGCATCAGGGGTGCAGCTGCCTCAGGTCCATGCATTGATTTGGCATGAGGATGGCAGGCTGCTGGGCAGGACCCCCACCCTGAGCAGGAGTGGCCTGCATAGTGTTTTACCTGCGTAATGATGAGCTGAGTGATAGCGCTGGAAACTCACTGCTGACTGCTCTGGGAAAGGCAATGCATTGCCTATTTCTCTAATAGCATAGATTCTGCAAACCATTTAACAAAAGGGTTTTGTTTTTTCCTTTTAAAGAGGTCTATTCCTTTTCTCTAAAAGGTATTTTCTTTAATGGAACAAAAACTTGGTCAACTGAAACAGAAATTTTCAACCCACCATGTCTAAAGAAAGAAACCTCTCTCCTGAGGGATGAGGTAGGTACAGTTGATTCCCTGACTTCTTCAGGTGCAGAAGAGCTGAAATCTTGTCCACAATGTCCTAGGTATAACCAAGTCTTCTGAATTTGCAGAGTCAGGAACTTTTAGAGATTACACAGAAATACATAGTGATCTCCTACATGGGCAGGCATCACACACCCAGCTGACATGAAGACAGTTTTAATTGTGTTACCAAAATTGACCTATGATTTTAATGGGAAATTATACAAAGTAAAGACTGAATTGTGCTTAGTATGGAACCCGTTCATTCCCTAATCTGCAGAAAAGGGGTGTTATAGTCACAGATGTATAGTTCTGGGAGTAGCTTCAACTGATCTTTCTCATGTCTGATGGGAACAACTATAGCTGTCCCTTGCTGCGATTTGCATGGCGCTACCTCAGAAGACACTTCTGAGCACACCAAATGTATTCCGGTGCAGCCTGTTCTAGTCCCTGGTAATTCTTAGCAGTTGGAATATCTAACTTAAATCACCTTTGCTGTAAATTGTATCAATTATTTCTTGTCTCAGAAATAATGAATGTGGAGAACAATTGATTATCCTTCTTTTTATAGCAACCTTTTAAGCATTTCTTTTTATATCAGACGGCTAGTCTCTCTTCAGTCTCCTCTTTTCCAAAGTGAGAAATTTCCACTCCCCTGAGTTCACCGTGGAAGTTGTATTTCCTGAATCATATCATCCTTGCAGCTCTCCTGTGGGCTCTGCAAAGATGGCTGCCCCTACTTGAATGCTCTGCTGGAGCATTTCTCTACTTGAAACCAGAGAAGCATCAAGCAGAGTGGGATAAGAACATGTTATAAACATGTCAAAACAGGTTCTGGGTGGAAATAAGCAGGTATTAGGCTAGCCAAAATCTTGATTTATTTTGTTAAGCCCAGAATAAAATTGGGAATGAAGTTTCATCTGCATTACGCATTTTATGCCACTTGTCCTGTTTTGGCCTTTCCTGTCCTCAGGAGGTATATGCTGACAACTTCCATTGTATTAAACAATCTGGTCCTAGTTAATCAATGAACAAGGCTCTTGGTCATTACTGGGCTACATGTCTGTATCTCATCCTCTAAATCATTCATTCTTTTTCCATTTCAATGTTCAGCCACTCTATTAATAAAACTTGTGAGAAAACTGTTTACCCTCTCTGTCAAAGGATAGCATCTTGCATGTTCCAGTATCTTGTAGGTCTGAGTTTCCTCTAAATAGTTGTTCTTGCTCTGGCTTGGATTTCAATTTTAAAAAACATTAACCCGGTATTTACTTAGCATTGGCAGCAATAGACCATTCATAGAATTTTATGTCCTGAGGGCAAAAAGCTCATTCCCTTCATTGTTCATTAAAAGCAAATACTATCTGAACCCTTTGTCTATTCCCTTAAGGAAAAGCCTTTACTGTATTGCCCACCAGCGAGCATTTCATTATTTATTGTTTAATTGCTGTTTCATACTTGGCATAAAAGGTGTAAGATAGGATGAGACTGCTGGGGGAATAGTTATTAATGGTGAACAGGAGAAAAAGACCCAAAACATCAGTGATTGTGGAAATGTTATTTCTCACTCGGCAGAGTTCGGTATCATTAGCTGTGCTAGTGAACCCTCTCAGCCAGCATGGTGAACCCTCTCACCATGCAGCACTTGTAATCGTTCCTCTGTGGTGCTGCACCACGGAGAGATACCATTTTCTAACTCGTTTGTGTTGTTTTGAAATGAGATCTCCGGTCTGCAGACGCGACCTCTTGAAAGGAGCTCCGTGCTTGATCATCCTCGTCGTATTTAACTGGGGTTTATAGTGTCCACTTGAGTCTACTGACACAGTGGGTGAGAAAATAGCGAATTAATCTTCTATCACATTCCCTTCTGTAGAGAAAATTCCTAATTAAATATAACAGAAAATTACTTTAAAAGTAGCAGGAAGAGAAAAAGAAAAAAAAAATCCTTTCTCTATTGTGAGCATGGGCAATATTAATTGAAAAAATGTCATTTATTCATGCAAAGCTTCTAACTACACCTCATGTCCGCAGTGATTTTCCTAAGCTGGAACTAGCTTTGCCTCCACCAAGGACCTGTGTTAGGAAAATAGAAGAATGTACTATAATTACTGTTTTGCTTCTGGTTGGTTTGCTTCAGCTTTTCTGTTCATATTTATCTGTGTTTCCAAATTTGAGAAAAATCCCTTGATAATTGCCTCTTCTCAAAGATGATCTCACTGTGGCAGTTGTCACACACACTGAGAATTTTCTGTTTTAATATTCTGGTCTATTACCCACTAAGAGCACCGATAAGATAATGAGAAATGAAAGTCCCCTTTTTAAGCATTTTTGTTTTTAAATGACAACTTTAAATGTATAACTCTATTTAGAAAGAAAAATCTGAGTGGATGGCATGATGGGTAATGATATGTAAATGACCATTCATGCATGAAAATCAGGGCCACAGTTGAATGTATTAAGCAATGACTGATATAATCATTATTTTGGATTTTGCATCTGAAGAGGGGGGATTGCAGATATCAAGTGAATTGCGTATTTAAAGAAAACATTTGTGTGTGTGTGGAATAAAGAATGATTTAGACATTTTTGCATTATATATCCTGGTGTTATGCTGTTTGGACTTAAATAAGGTCAATATGTTGGATTTGTGCTTTTCATATTATCTCTGGCTCTCACTTTGGCAGATCCTGCCTTCCCCTGTTTGTGCAGCATGCCATCAGAGTGCCAAGTTTGTAATGTCAACTCTTTACAGCTCCCTTTTAATGCTTTTTTCTACAGAAAGCTGATGACTGCACACATGGGGGGAGAGCTCAGGGAAAGCCAATCACTTGCATTTTAAAAAGTATGCAAGAATTCACCATCACTGCGATCCCTTTGTTGCTCTCACGTGTTACATACACTGGTAACACACTGGGTGGTACGAGAAAGCTAATGCTGTGGGTCTTGTGCAGCTGCAAGCTCAAGCCGGCAGCCCTCATCATGGCTTGACTCCTGCCCCTATCTCCACACATGACGGATGTGACCACTGTTGTCACTTAATTGCTAGTTTCCCTTTCAAGAGTTGGGGTGGCTGCTCAGGGTTTGGGGCCATGGCTCTGGGATCACAGGTCAGGAAGGTGATGATCAGCTTGCAGGCACTGATGCTTCATGTGGCTACTTCATCCCCCAGCCCATGTGGCGATGATGCTTCTGCTGTTGAGGTTACAGGCGCAGAAGTGGGACCTTAAGTTGGGCTCAGAGTACAGCTACCATTCAGTCATTGCTGTAAACTTATCAAATTTGTGTGTGTAAGAGCACGCACATTCTGAGTAGTGTCACCTAGGTGTAAGCTGCAGGTGCTTTGTTCTGGTGACCAAGGGTGGCCAGTGGCAGGAAGGCTGTTTGAAGCTGACCCAGAAGCACGAGAGAAGTGCCTCTGGGGATTATTATCTGGGAGGTGACAGTATAACTCTGTTCTTTGCTTCCTAGCCAGATCTCTGCAGCCATTCTGCTTTTTAAAGTGCCTCTTTCATGAAGAGGCTGCTAGTGAAGACTGAAATAAGGGAAGGACGTGGTACTGGTAGATACCAGAGACAGTGATGTTCCCTTGTCTTGTGTCATTCTGTATTGTGAACTTTAAAGAAAAAAGAAAATTCCATCTTGGAGTCGGGAAAAAATAAGCTTCTGTTATACAATATCTACGTTAATGGATTCCTTCTATCAAAGGCAGAAAATAGCTATGTTACTAAATATAATTAATGCATCTCAAGTTTGGAGAACATTATACTAAATGTCCATGATACATTCTCTGTCCCCTTCGGCAGTAGTATATGATCAATTTTGCTACTCTGTCCTTACCTAATTATTGCTGTTGCTAATGAAGGGAAGTAGAGAAAAACATGTCTTAGTAGGTTAATAAGCCATCCAGAAAATTATATTAGCATGATCAATCCTTAATGATTATGGTTTCTCATAATATTAGATCACCTGAAAGGTGTTTTTTGTAGGAGATGGGAGGGATAGTAGATATCATTTTGCAGCCATTCCTCCAGGTATGCTCAGTTGGGTTTTGGAGAGAAAAGCCCTCAAATTTTGTCTCAGAAGTCCTGACTGCTCTTGCAAACATCAATTTACTTACTGGAGCTGGTTTATTTTATCATAGAAGTGTGTGTAAGGGCAGCAAGTATGGAAGATTGTTTACCTTCCCTTCTTGCACAAGTATTTGTGACGCTGGCTTTCACCCAGGTTGATAGTGTGCATGTACTGTGTTGCTTTTCATCAGTGTTTGTGAATAAGCTGGCAGTCTCAGATATATCTGGGCAGCTTTCAACTGGCATTTTCCTCCTTCTCTCTCCATGATGTTACACCTGCATTTGTAATCTAGTATCTGGCTTAGAATCTGTCAGGATTTCTTCATTGGTTTGGGTTTTGTCTCACTGATGCTTCTTTAGGTGGCCATGTGTGCCAGTACTGTAGCATACTCAGGACATGTTTATGAAAGCATTTCTCTAAGAGCAAGTCCAAGGTATCAAAATGAACAGCAGGGGGGAGTGATCCTCAGGCATCAGACTTTTTTCTTTTTTTTTTTTTTTTACTTAAAGATTTCCCCAAATTAAACTGAATCACAGTCCTCCCTTTTAATTTGTTAATTACACTTCTGCAATGGTAATGTAATCAGTGAATATAGCTAAAGTGTTTGTATGTGGGAATCAATATTAATGAGAAAGAGCATATTTGCAAAGTGTGGTACATACTAGCTCTTTGCTTTGTGTCCATCTGTTTGCAAAGCTGCTCTAAACCATACCCAGCTGAGCAATGCAAGGGCCCTCTCGATCATTCACTCCCTATAGTCCCATCTATACTTTTCCGTACTCAGAGAAGGTATGGAGCAGGGTCCACTACCATTTGGGCAGGAAGGCAAATTTTTTGGGCAGCACAGCCCCCAGAGAACTTGAGCTCAGCAGCTTTGGCACCTTGGCTAAGCAGAAAGTCAGGGCTCTCACAGCATGGCAGGCCTGAGTGACTCCACAGGTGACAAAACTCTGTGTGAGCACATAAAGGTTAATCACGACTAAGTGAGAATGAAATCTGGCATTTTCCTGCTGGGCTTCCAATTTTCTGTATATGTAGTGTATTGAAGCTAAGTGAGATTAAATGTTTAAACCTTTCTTGCCATATGGCTCCCCCTATATCATAAACGCATCTGTAAAATTATACTCAGAAGGGCAACATCATTCTGGTATAAATGTATTCAAATCCACGCTTCTCCACTGCTCGTAGCAAGACTGAGTTTGACGTGTTGCACTCAACATGTTTGTCCTGTTAGTGGAGGTCTGGGAGGTTTTCCCCTACATGATCACGTAAAAGCACAAAAATAGTTCCCCTGTTTATCCACAGAACTGGTCTGTGGAGTCTCCTTCTCCTAAATCTTTGCCACTCTTACAGAAGTGGCTGTACTACTTGTGAGCCCCCTTGCCTTTCTCCTTAGGCTGTCAGCAGTGTTGCCAGTATTTGTCATTGGGTTTGTGCAGAGGACAGACTATTCCACTTCATAAACCATAAACCAAGGAGTCACATTGAGCCAGTAAGGGTGCCACTGACATAATGCCTCAATCTGCCCACTAATAATGGAAATAAAAAGGAAAACCACGATTCAATAGATTTTCTTTTTTCCCCATTTGTCCTGAAAGGTCATCTTACTGCTGAATATTTTCATGCAATTAACTGATCCAGTGCGTTTTTTGTGTTTGTTGAAGAATAGGGTTCTGTAAAAAAAAGATAGGTTCTGCCTTGCATAAATATTGTATACTCCTGCAGGACTTAGAAACTTTGCCGTTTCCCTCATCTTACCTTCTAGAAAGTTCCTTAGATGCCTGTACTCATGTGCACCCCAAGCTACCACAGGGCACTTAAGGACTGCCTATCTACAGGCTTAGGAAGGCAGAAATACCTTTACACATGTCAGGAGAGATGCTTTTACAGCTAACTCTGAGACAGATGTTCTTTATTTCTAAGTGGAAATTCTCATAAAGGAGCAAACGCAGGGATGAGCCTGGTTGTGCAGGCTTGGAGGATCAGCACAGTGGTGACAATTGCTGACTGGGGAGTGCTACTGCAGAAATGTTAAGTTCTTCTGGGGCAGGAACTGTGGAGGGGGACTGGGGATTACCCTTTGCGTGCAGGTTGGCTGCTGAGCTGGTGGAGGAAGAGGCAGATAAGGAGCCGTCTATCATGGCTCCCAACCACACGGATACAGCCTGGCTGGTTATCAGGTTTGACTGCCAGTTTTGGCACCTGACTGCGATGCATCCTCCTGAGACCCCGTTACAGAGCATGACCTTGGCACATGCCTTCTTGACTTCTGAGCTCTGGGGCAGCCCTAGCTCTCAGTTACATGTGTATAACCTGCATTAACACTGAAGAAATAAGCAAACTAAGCAGAAAGGGGAGGAACATGAAAAGTGGAGTGGGAGAAGGAAACAGCACTCCTCGCTGAATTCAATGAATTCAGACCCATCTTTTTTACAGTAGAGTTACTTCACACTACCCTGATTATGTAAATGGGACATAAAGTAAATTAGACTTTCACTTGCTCTGACACTCCCTTCCATTGCCAGAGTGATTTACTGAAGCCTTAGTGTAAATTAGAACCAGGACCAGTGTCTGTGGTCCACGTTTTAGGATTTAAAACCAGCCATTTCCCAAGATAATTGTGATGCAGTCAAGACTAGGAGCAGCTTCCTAAAATTGTCTAATACCCAGATTTGGGTTTCTTCAGTGGCTTAAATGGAGTGGCATATTATCTCCTCTATAGTCTGCCTAAAAGATAGATTTGATGTCTGCAAGCAAAGACATGAAAATGCTATAGGCGGAAGCTCTTATAGCCTGCCACCTATTTGATTTATGTGATAAGTGATCTCAGATGACCCTCCAAGGCACTGAACCATTAGAGAGTTATGTTGCACAGCGATAAGAAATCTTCAGAGATACCTAAATCTTCTTTTACCACTGGGAGTTTCATCTGTTCTGGAATAAAGAACATTTTTATGTATGATGTTGCTATCTTGCTAGCCATACTAATATTCAAAAGGATACACAGACTTAAATCAATAGCAAAGTGACAAAGACTTTAAACTGAAGTAGTCAACAAGTGGATGCTAGACAGCTCTTTTAGGTTTTATCTTTGTTCCTTTCATTCTGTTTCTTGAAAGATGAGTAGCTGTAAGGGTTCACATTCAAGTCTTCTTTTAATCTTTCCACCTTGTAGGAAGATGGCAAAAGCACCCTTTCAGTGCAGAAAGCCCTTGAAAGTCACATCACTCATCTGGGGCTTCCTTATTGTAGGCTCTGTGAAACCATGGGTTGGATCCTTCTGTATTCTTTTCACTGAATTTCTCTGAACCAATCCAGGTTCCTCTCTGCCTGGAATGAATAAAAGTGCTTAGAACCCCAAGTGGCTTGCAAATTTTTAACAGAGGTCAGGGAAAGCAGACAGGTAATTTCTGTGGTTTATGTCCAAGTGTAGCATCTTCTCCTGCAGAGAGAGGCACTGCTGACTCATATTCCTCCTGCTGAACTTATATCTAGTGAACTATTTGCTTTATAGAATTTGCTGTGAGAGCAATGTTACAGCATATAGTCCGTATGTTCTGCCTATCAGACAATCTTTGAGTCATGTGTTCAGTGCATCAAACATAAGGTATCCAGCAGTAAACTACTGTTTCAGGCAGTAGGGGATGCAGCTTCTGCCCAGGCATACAAGAGGAAGAGGAGGGGCTGGAAACAGTCCCTGCTTTTCATCAGAGCCTGAAGATGCTGGGGCTCTTTGCAGGTCTGCAGGGACAGTGTGGTTGGCAGTCCACAGAAGGGATGAAGAGGGTTTTGAGCCTGGCCTGCTCCCCTCCCTTCTGGCACTTAGGGACAAGCAGCTCACACTTAACTCCTCCTGAGTAACACCCGATGGCCATTTTTCAGACTAATAAGAAAAGTGTTATGATACTGGGTACTTCCCTGCCCAGCAGCTTCCCGTCTCCCTTGACACAGCATTGAGGTTTAATGATCTGTGTGGCCAGGCAACTCAACCTGAGGAAGCAATCAAACATCATCTTTTTTTCTTTCTCCTAGACTGTGGAAAATCTTTCAATTAGTCCTTGCAATTAGGACTGCAGTGATCTCCTTTAATAATGGTTCTGATTGGCGACCCATCATATTGCATCCATCCAGCTGTGGGCATATCTGGTTGGTTGTTTTGTTCTAACTGTTGGGCACATTGAAATACATGAGAGCAGGGACTGATGCCACAAAAGCTTTGGCAGCACTGAAGGTGTGTTTTTTACAACAGGCTGTATCTCTTCCTTGAAAATTCTCCTGCAAGGAAGTGATTTCTCTTTATAATTAAATTAATGCAAGGCAGAGATGAATAGTCCCCATGTGATATTTGGCTTTTTGCTCAAAGCTGTTTATGAGGGGAAGCTCTTGGCAGAATTAAATGAGCCTCCCCTTCTTCAAGCTGGCAAATACTGTCAATGCTGGTCATTGTACACCTTCATAAATCTCCAGTGTTGGCATCCCACATATGCCAGGCAAACTTCAAATTTTGTAGGGGGACCATGAAAGGATGCAATAATCACAGCTGTTTCACGTCAGCATTCAGGAATCTTACAATAGGGTTTTATTCAATGAGCCATTCCTTTTGAAATGCCATTAGAGATATTTGCTGGGAGAAACTGGCCTCAACTAATTGTATTTAATTTTTTATCAAATGCACCGTGGGAGCAGCTGGGATATGCATGAGACAGAAACAAGCAAATGGTGTTTGTTTAGAATAAATAAACTTTGAGCAAGAATTGAATCTGTTCCCTCCTGGCCACAGTTGTACAAATACAGGAAGAGTCCCTACTGAAGTCTGTAGTTTGTTATGCCCTGACTTAGACCTGGATGCTCTTGGAGACCTCCGGTTGTGCAAGCTGAAAGGAGAGAACTGCAGTCAGATAGATGCAAAGGAGCAGTGCAGTTCCTATGAAACTGTCCCCATCCCATCCACTTTAACCACAATAAATGAGGTTCAGAGGGAGTGAAGGCTACACATCTCACCGGGGAGGCTTCAAAGCCTGGATGATAGATGGAGGAGGCTTCTAAGGTCTCCAAGACATTGAGCTGTGCAAAGTGAGAGGCAGCAGCCCATGCTTCTCCTCACACAGTAGCACCTTGTCTGCAGAGCTGCCAGAGCTGCTTAGTGCTGGGGCCCTGTGTTAGGGTAATTGCAATTGAAAATTTTGGAAATGGAAGAAGCCAAAAGAGAATGGGAAGGAAGGCATGACAGGAAACAAGACAGGAGGTAAAAAGAAAGATTGAGCTAGAGAAAGCAGCAGCTCTGACGAATAATATGAAACAGCTTTTGTACTAGTTATTTACTGAACTCAGGGCACTTACCAGACACTGTTTTCTTGTGCCTATTAAACTGTACTCAGGGCAAGATCAGAGCCTTCAGCACAAGGTGCTGGAAGCTCAGCACAGGGTCTTGCATGAGAATGAGCTGTTTCAGAAGTAGAATTAGGTTTTAAAAATGATAAAATTAGAATTTCTGGTATTTATGTATTTATGACACTCACAAAATTCTCCACAGCCCTAAAGCTTAGACATACCTTCCAAACACGTATACGTAGAAACTGAGATCCTTATACATTGAGATGTTTACACATAGAAACTGAGATCCGTATACATTGAGATGTTTACACATAGAAACTGAGATCCTTATGCATTGAGATACTTGTATGATATATAAAACCACTGGCTGTGATTTTAAGGAAAAATATAACCTGATAGTCACAGTAGAAATACGGAAGACACTGCAAATTGAGTCTGACTGGCATCACAACAGTGCCAGGCTATATCTACATGGTCTTTAGCAAGAAGACAAGAGAGCATTTTGTCAGCATTGTATGAATTTGCTGGATACATCTAGTGCCTCCCCAAAAGCCCTGCTAGGTATTTGCATCACACTGAATTAAACCTTTTCCAGCACTTTGTGGAGAATGGCAGCATGGAAGTACTCCAGATGGGACCTTAAGCAATGTAAACTCTGGAAAGGTGGTATAGTTTCCTTGGTAGCCAGCTCAGGTATGGCACAATGCTCATGCTGTTTAAGTTACCTGCCCAGTGATAGCAGAAAGGTGGTTTCAAGGGCTGACCTATGGTGGTATGGAGAAACAGATCCAAAGCCCATGAGCATGAAGCAGAATATTTCAGTTCTGCTTGAGAAGTTCCAAGTCAGGTCGAGCTGGGCAGAGACGCTCTTTTTGTTAGGTGATAAGTAATTTCCCCAGCATGTTTGTGCATGTGAGAGAGAACAGATTTGGATTTATTGAGATGGAGCCGTGTAGCAGGAGTAAAGCAGAACAAGGCATGTCAGGGTTTGGATTTATCACTGGTACGGCAAGCCATTTTCTTTTCATTTTGACCGTAATGCTGTTCTGAGCCTCTGCCAGGCTTCAAGAGCAGAGTCATTCGTGAGTCAACCTCCTGTTTCACACCCTTCATTTTTCTCACTTTGTAGGTTTTGACTGAGCTAATGCTTCCAGGAAAAAAAGACTTATTGATTAGAGATAAGTCACTTGCAGCATCTAGGCTTTTATTGGTCGAGTTTGTGATTTGCTTTAGCCATTCGGTAGAGGTGCAGGCAGTGTTTGTTCTAACACATTTAGTAAATTCTCTTGCCTTCTCTGGCCTGGTTTCTGAGAGCTTTATCACTTCCTCCACTTCCCTTGTCACCTGCCTAGAGCACTCCTGTTGGGACTGAAGCATGTGGTGAGATCACCTCAGCTGCTTGGAACAGCATTCTTCTCCTCATTTTAATTTGCACTTTATCTTTCATTCCAAAATACAAAAATGGCCATCAGCCCTCATCTCAACATGGTGTTTGTTATTGCCTAGATTTTTGTGGCTAAAAACAAGTGTTAGGATGAGGGCAAGCTTTTTTTTTCTTTCAACAACAGCGAAGAGATCCCACCATAAGAAGTCAAGTCAGATTGTGTCTACATCAGGAGGATGGTTTAGGACTTCTGGTTTTCTTCTGATATTGCAGGAGATAACAAAGAGTCAGATCAATTTACTGGTGATACTTTCAGTCTGTTTTTTCATCTGTGGAAACAAAGAAAATGTCTTGAAAATGGTTTCTTTCCCATGGGACTTGCAAGCAATACAGATTCTTGAAACCACAAGTATCTGATGTGAGTGCAGTGAGGAGGCCAGAAAAGGACCAAATGATTAAAACGAGAGCTGTTGTGGTTACCACGGCCCATTGACTCTATAAATTGTGTGTGGTGTCTTCCCCAGCTAAAGAATTTATATTGCTTAGGAGATAGAGGTAGTCCCTGAAGTGACTTTCAGATAATGTTAGTGACCTTCTAACCCATGTTAGCATATTTCCTTGAACTCTGGAAGTTGCTAATCTTGCTAATACAAATAGAAAGTTGCAGTTTAACATCTCAGTTGTGTGGTGGGCTTCAGTGATTAGCTTCCTTGGAGCCCTACTATGTTCCTGCAGGGTTTTGGTGTTAAACCTCAACAGTTGCTAGTATGATAGCTACATAATGTGCGTGAGAAAAAAAAGAGAATTGTGCTCCTTTTATTTTTAGAAGAGGAATTCAGAAACTAGATTATCTTTGCTAACATTTTTCTTCTTAGTTGGGATGTGAAAACAAGCGCAAATCAGCAAGTGCAGCAAGGAGAATAAAAAAAGGAAAAAGAGTCACCTTAGAAAATGAACATTCACTAGACCTCAAGCTAAAAAAACGGCAGGAAATGTTGGGAAAATAACTCTTTTCTAAGATGTCTGGATTTATCCATGCACTTATCTGCACAGCATGGAGAAAACAAGTCCTGTGTGTCAGCCTTGGGTGTGGGTGCATATGTCAGCGTGTATATTTGTGTAGGGAGAGAAAAAACACCTCAAGGAAATGTAAAGGTAATATTATCTGTGGTTATTATCTGAAAATAGAGAAGTAGAGAGATAAACAGCTGTCTTTTAATCGAGACTGCTGCATGCTTGGACATTTAATGACAATGTGCACATTGACTGTAGATCAATCGCTGGATGGAGAGCTTCTTCAGGGAAATATGAAGGAGTGACCTGTTATTTTCTAGTAGAAATTATGAATTGCATTGTGCCTCAGTATGGATGGTCTTATCTAAATCAGTTACTTCAACATGCTGAACCTTTCAAATGCTTTTCTTTAATGATGGAAGTTGCTATTTTACTTGGCTTGTGATGTGGAACCATGTGAAGCCGCTGATCACACCATACCTGCTGAAACGTTATAGGGAGATAAAAAATAGGGCATATGCTTTTAATTAAAAGGAAATGCAAGGGAAGTGATTTGCAGAATAATGAAATAAAGAAATTATAGCTCTTTTCCATATATCCTCACCCTCCTTGAAGTGGTGTGATTGTCATATTCCTGGTAGGTGAGAAATGCTTGACTGTTGTAAGAAGTCTTCTGCCCATAGGTCCCATTGTCCTTTGCATATAGTTATTCTTTACATGTTGTGCCTGATATCTTAACCACCAGAAACCCCCTGTCAAGATTGACTGTCAAAGTTATCTCCTTAGTAGAAAAGATTTCTATATTTAAAATGTAAATGAAACTTGGTGAAAAACACAGGGCTGGATGCAGCTGCAGAGGAATGGGGAGGAGCTGTACAGCAGCAGGAGCTGTTGGGTCAAGATCACGCAGGCAGCACATGGAGATGCTAGTGTGTGAGGACATGGCACTTGGACACCTTGTCCACCCTCATCCACCTTCACCTCTTATAAAGTGTGAACCTAAAGAGTTTCTCAACCATGTAAGGAAACACCAAAAACACAGCTCAGAGCCTCCTTGCAAAGCCTGACAATGCAGTAGATCAAAAATCCAGCATATGTTTTCTGAATTTCCCCTTTGGTTTTTTTTGGACCTGAATTTTATGGATATAAAGGGGAGCAAACTTGTATAAAGAGGTCAAAACCCTCTTCTTTTTTTTTTTCTGTTAAGGATATTCAGAATGCTTATCATAGGTGAATTGTTTTCAATTTAACTTAGTTTAAATTCAAGCGTGACAAGAAATTGCTGCAGCGTAGCACATTCCTAAATATACAGACATTCCTGCCTGTGGCAGGGGATTGGAACTAGGTGATCTTTAAGGTCCCTTTCAAGGCATTCTGTGATTCCATACCAGCTCTTCCTTTGAAGAGGCCTGGGGAAAAAACTTCTTAGAGAAATGGTCTACCTTAGGTATTTCTGTAGTCCATATCGTTGTAGTGTCTAAGCATATAGTAATCTTTTAATATACTTGTTTCCATATTCTGTGATGTTGGTAGAAAATGGTATTATTCCCATTTTACACAGTGTGGAACATGACAAATGTTAAATAATGTGTCCAGGGTACTTAAGCAAGTTTGTTGAAAAGGGCATTAGGACATTCTAGGGACGAAAGTCCTTTCTCCTTCAACAGCTTTGTGAAAGCCTGGGGCTCTTTCCCTTTCTTAAGCAAATAGCAAAAGCAGCCTATTCAAAGCCACAACTACCTGGTTAACCAGTAACAGCAGGGTGAATGGTCCCATGCAGTGGATATACAACATCAGGCAGGTGATTTGTCCCAGCATTGTCACTGGGGCTACTGAAGCACCTCTGCATGTCTACCAGCTTTGGTAGGTTGGACCCAAATGTGTTATAAGCCTGCGCCACAGTGCTGTCTCCAGGTGAAGGAGGGATGAAAGGATGACACGGCAGAGGCTGTTTATGCAGATAACAACATCAGTTAAAGCCGACTGATACTTCAAGTCTGGTTGCTTTAATTATTCTGTAACTGGCAGAAGGATATCGCTAGGTACAGTGTCTTGCTAGAAGACAGCATCTTTCAAAAGACATCAAAAAGTGCTTATATACTTCAATACAAATGCAGATGATATTTCCTTTATATCTTTTAACAACCCCTCTTGGTGCCTACCTTAGTGGGCTCTTTCTCTTTTTCAATGCTCGTCTGTTGATATTTTTTTGCAGTCCTCTTACACCCATATTTCAATTTTCCTCTTAGTGCCTTCATGTTTTTGACTTGAGTGCCAGATATAAACCTTGCACAACTGCAGACGTAGGCATTGACTTTCCTGGGTTTCAGATTTAACCTATGCTGGAGATCATCCCCTCCTCTGGACAGCACTAAATCTTTGCTGCCAGAGATAACTAGTCCTTGGGGCTCATAGCTGTGCTTCTGAAGAGAAAAATATTTTGCGTTGGAATGGGCTGGATTGCACCACACAGCGGGTGATTTCAAAACACTTTCGAGGAAAGCATCCCCTTGGGGTCCATATCAAGACCTTCACTGGTACAGGACATAAGGCAGAGTGTGATGCTATCAGTAAACTTCCATTATTTTCCCAGGGAACAAAGCAGTGAGGCTTAATGGTGACAGAACCTTCCCGGGCTGCTGAAGGGATCACTGTTTAAGTGGAATAGGAAGAAGAAGGCTCTTTCTCCAGTTTCCTTTTGAACTCTATACTATACTCAGGGAATTTATTACAGACCAACATGGAAGTGGTCTGTGTTGGTCCCACTCAGAAACGCTGTCTGTTGGCCAGCCATCAACTCTGTGAGCAAGGCATTAAGCTGACACAGTGAATAGATTTTTCTAGAGAGAAGTGGTTTGCTACAGTACTGTCTTTACTAATGTATATTTTTCTGCTTTCCATCAAACAGTCAACGAAGGCTCAGGTGAAACCAATCAAAAAGAGACATCGACCTGTGACATTTGCCAGTTTGGGGCAGAGTGTGACGAAGATGCAGAGGATGTTTGGTACAGTAATTTGGTCTATTCTTCTATTTTAATGAATGTTGTATTATCTAAAGGTACAGTGATTTAGAAAGCATTACAAATATTAGCTATTCAGTTTCCTGCACCCAGAGATTCATCATCAAGTGATTGAGGTAGTTATGTATAAACCAGTCTGTTGTACAATTTTGGAACATGAAGTCTAGAAACAGAGTTATCCATTTTGTTGCTGTTATAACTTATGTTATTCCATCTGGGCTTTTGCAGCTTTATACTTTGATAAAAATAGAATTGGGAAAAATAATTGACCTAAAGCTTTTCCGGTTAAAAAGTATCATTAGTATTATGATCATGTTAATTCATGTATGGCATTAGAAGCGCTGGGAAATCTGTCTCACTTTTTCCTAGTTGCTGGAGTTGGTGACCTAAGCCTCAAATGTTTGAAATAATTATAGAGTGTACATTTAGACATTTTCTCAATGGAAATTGCTTTCATTTGTAGTCTATAAAAATGGCTTTGAAAGTATTCAGGGTTGGGTTTATTTTTTAAACCTTAACCACATAAGCTGAATGGAACTAATTCTATCCAGAATGCATTTTTTTTTCATTTTACTAAGAAACTAGACAAACATGGAAATTAAGCCAACTTTAATAATTTCATTGTGATTTTGGAATAGCCAATAGATGAAAAAAGCTACTATTCACAGAGTTGTACTTCTAACATTGCCTTAATGCCAAGCCTCATATTTCTATGTAAGGAATTTATACACATTTTGAGAGACAACAAAATAATCATGCAAATGTTGGGGCTGTTGTCTGAATGATGTGTCTTTTGAAGCTATGGGGTGATGGTAGCTAAAGGATGGATCCAGAGGCTGGACAGTGAGATGTCCATAAAGCAGCATCTCCAAACTCTAACTTGGATGGTACGAATGGAGCAGAGAGGAGTGAGTGAATGAATGAATGGTGAACGTGATAATTGCACCAGTGTTGGGCAGTTGATCTCATCCAGGCAAGGAATCTGGGCACTGTTAATCAGGCATGAATTCATGAACATTTCTGCCAGTAGACGAAGAAGCTTAGGAATATGGTCACGGTCATCCATTTGTGCTCATCTTGTTTTAGTCTTGCCAGGATTTTAATAACCTCTGGTTCTAGCATTTAAAAAAAACACCAAGAAAACAGACCACAGAAGCTCTGGCTCCAGACATCAAAATTAATTGTGGTGTTGAACAGGAGCAAGGTGCATCCTGGTCATAGGTTTGCTGTATCGTAATGAGATTTGTGTGGAAGAAATGCTTAATGTTGACTTTACTTAAGAAAATTCCTGCAGGTGTCAGGTTTTTCATTGTCTCCTTGGCCACTTGTCCTTGATAGTTTTGGTGGTGCAGTGTAGAAACAAAACCATGGCAAAATTAACATATCAAAATTCACAGTCTAGTGCTCATGTTTTCATAATTAAGTGCACTTCCAAATTGGAAGGCAGAAGAGAGGGGCAAGGAATAAAATTAGCTGCAAGATAACATTATTAATCATAAGCACTGAGTAGCAGTGTTTATTTTTTTCCAGAAATAGCTCGGTAAAAAAGCCTAATCCAACTTACCCCAATAATGTTCCCACTGCAGCTTTTGCATTATCTAATTCCTCCCTTCTGAAACAACTTGGCTTATATGGAGCAGCATAATGACTGCAGGAGCTGAAGTTCTCAATCTTTATTGACAGGCAGTCTTCCTGCAGGGGAAGAGGCTTCTCAGAGCAGGAAGCAGGGAAGGGCATTTACTAGGAAGATGCTACTAGACAGACTGTTAAAAGGCAGGAAAGCAGATTTCCAACTAGAAGTACAAAGACCATGTAAAGCCTGTTAGAGGTCTGCTTTGAAGTAAACAACTTCATATGCCATAACAGAGCCCTGATTTCCTGTCCCTGCCCCCTGATTAGTCTTGGATAAATGTCTTTCTAAAAAATGAGCCTTCTGGGTGTTAGCTTTTTGTTATTCTTATTTCTAGAATAAAAGCAGACTATGTATGGAGGTCCTAGATCCCTCTTTCAAAATGTACATTAATTGAATTTCCATGTTTGGCACCAGATAGACATATTCCCCCACTCCCTCTGCCAAGATTTGGTGTGCAGAAAAATGTCCATAGATTACGTGGGAAAAGACATTTTGGTTTATTCGCTCTTTTTTTGTGGATCAAATTTCAGATGTAAGCAGGGCTTCTATAGGCATCTCACCTGACTGATGAGGTTTGTGTAATCCAAATGGGGTCAGTGATTCCTGGTGTCTGTAGGACCCGTTGGTAGGGGATGTCAAGCCCAGCCCCAGCCACTGGCAGTGTCTCCTATCAATCAGGACCACTTTGAGAGTGCAGAGTCAGTGCCTGATCCATTCCAGGTGAAAGGGATGCAAGCCAGTAGCTGAGCCAGACTGCAGAGAGCTGGAGATGCGAGGCTGGCTGTTCGCCTAATATTTCTAGGATGCCAGAGTAGATCAGAGAAGAGAGCACAGGTGTGATAGCAGATGTGGATGGGCTGCTGATGATTTAAAGTGACAATTAACATTATTCTACATTGCCACAATCCTTTACTTTGCAGTCTCTTGTCTCTGGTTTAACTCTTTCTTCTTTCTTTCTATGTTTCTTTATCTCTGTTATTCATTGCCAGTTGTCACTCAGCTGAACTGTGCTATCATACTGTGTCACCAGGATTTTCAAACCTTTTTATTTGTGTAAAACCATTCTGTTAATGGCTAGACTCCTGGGATTCTGGAGGGGGGGGGGGGGGGGGGGCACAAATAAAACAAAATAAATGGG
>JASSUY010005310.1:0-12165 GCA_032466535.1 Forpus xanthops | reverse complement strand
CAGTGCCTCACCACCCTTACAGTAAAGAATTTCTTCCTCTGATCCAATCTAAACTTCCCCTGTTTAAGTTTGAACCTATTACCTCTTGTCCTCTCAGTACAGTCCCTTATGAAGAGTCCCTCCCCAGCATCCCTATAGGCCCCCTTCAGTTACTGGAAGGCTGCTATGAGGTCTCCACGCAGCCTTCTTTTCTCCAGGCTGAACAGCCCCAACTCTCTCATCCTGTCTTCATAGGGGCAGTGCTCCAGTCCCCTGGTCATCCTCGTGGCCCTCCTCTGCACTTGTTCCAACAGTTCCATTTCATGTAACAGGTAAACCAAAATAATCTCTTCCAAGCATTTTCTATCTGCCAGAAAGAAGTGAAATTTCTTTCTGTAAGAGGTCAAGTGCCTGAAATGTTCAGAATGGGGAAAGTACAGGGAAGAGGAATTGTATAAAATGGGTATATTTAAACCAGCAAGATGTTGCCTCATCATAAAGAAAAATTCACCTGCAATTATAGAGTAAGACTCCCAATTCTTTGTGTTTGCAGATGGATAATATTACACAGTGAGATGAACCTTGTGATAGTTAATATATGATTAGGATTGTATAGCAATGCAACAAATAGGGTAAGATACTGAAAGTACAATAAGTTAATAAAAGGAAATAATAATAAACTAATTTGCCAATAGCTATTCCAATGGCTGAAGATTTGAACAGAGCATCCAATATACATCTTTTGCTATGGCTATTATTAGATCAAGATGGTACAAATCAATGAGGGTAGTAACGGCTTAAATACCTGTACAAGTAAATTAGGCAAGAGGAGAATTCAGTCCAGTTCTAGATCTTACCTGTGCTTTTCAATGACAAATACTGTCATTTTAGGCCATCAGTTCAATGGTCACTAAAACTTCCTCAAATCAAACTTTTCCTCTTGTCTACTCCCCACAGTTTCATTTCTCTACCTTTCACTTCAGCCAGAGGCCTAGGCTTGCTCATCTTTCCTGTTACAGACAAGGAGTGGGAAATTGGACTTTGTTCTCATATTGGCTGAATAAAATTGAATAAAAAGAGCTGTTGGGGCTTTAAATGAAAGTTATCCTCACGTCCCTGTTTTAAACATTAATTTACAGAAGCATTTAACAGGACAGTCTTCAGTTACAATAAATTTTAAAAAACTAAAACAATTCAGTGCCAATCTTTCTGCAGAAAGACTATTGCAAGCATGTGTGTAAGCAGCCGCAGAAGGGTGCTGAAGGCCTTGGAACTATGGTTTCCTTCAGGGAGGGAGAAGAGGTGGCAAAGAGGAAGCTAGAGAAATCGGAGGAGTTTGCACTGCAGCTACCTCAGATTTAAAAGGAGCTTTAATCTCTACACAGCTTAAAAATGAACAGTTCCATCAATATTTACATTTTGAACAGCACATTGGAAGGACAGGGAAGTACACTAATTGGCATGATAAGCACAAGTATACAAATGAGATGTAGAACTATTTCCACATTTAAAGATAGCAGATGAGGGCACTGATTACAAAGTAAATGATTTTTTTAATCAGATATATTTTATTTACCACCATCACCCCTCAGACATTTTTTAATGCAAAGACTGAGATTTCTTTCCTCTACAAAAATATTTTCATTGCATTTACAATACTTTTCAAGTTTCATGTTCATCTATACTATACTAAACTGTGCATGGTCAAGATTGCCTACAGCATGAGAATAATGGCATGGCTCATAATTTCCATTTAGTTTTCTGTCATTGCAAAATGTGCATAATGATTGCACAGTATTCTTGGCTAAAAAATCCTAGGTCATTTGGGCCAAATACATAAATATATTCAGATCAGTGCAAGACAGACCAGGATGAATAGATCTTCCACCAATAAAAGCATGCAGAGTTAGGAAAATACTTTAAGAAGTCTTAAATTATCCTTTCCTAGGAACATTAAAAGTCTGCTAAAGGAGATAACCAGTATGCCAGTGGAAGGTACAATCTATGTTTGCCATTCTAGTACATAGTTTCATATCATAGATTTATCCTGCTTATTTCAATTTCCTGTTGCAGATTGAAATGTATGCTTAGTATGACCACTTAAATGAATTTTAATTTGCCTAAAGCAGGACTTCTGACAGATGTGTAGTGGGTATTTAGTTTAAATAGCTCAGAAGTTGTACATCAATGTGAACTAAATTAGTCAGCCCCAGGATTTCTTATGGTAAATAGTGAATTATTTGTTATATACTAGATATAGTAAATATCTGTCAAATTTAATACTTCTTAAAGGAGTAATCTTTCTTTAGGAGAGACTGCAATATCACCAGAAGTTTCTGAAGTAACAGTGTTAGTCTTTAGTACACAAAGGATTTAAATGGTAAAAGTTGGGCCTCTCTGAGGCCATGGAGACCAGACTAGATGTAAAAATCTTGCTGCTCAGATTGACAAGATTTTGTGCTAATCAGTTTACAGGTGCTGGCATGGCATGGATTAGCAAGCCATTCCCTGGGCAAAGGAGGGAGAAGGTCTTTCAAGCTGGAGGCAAGAGAATAGCACTGTAGGAAAAGAATCTTCCAGGTCAGCTGTTCAGGTCATTTGCTGCCCCAAGAGTTAGCAAGACCAGCTGTTGCTGCTAATGCTCCTAATGAAGCTGGATAAAGTTAGTGATTGCAATAGAAGATAAAAGAGCATCAGTAGGTTTCAATTAGCGATGATACTATTGATGTTTCAGCAGTTCAGTTGGGAAAGCAATTGTCCTGTGAGCCAGATGAGAGATGGTAAAGGGTGAGTAGGAAGTAGGACTTCTTGGGGTTTGTTTGGGCTTATTTGGTAGAAAGCCAGATGGAAGCTGTTCTTTCCTGTCCCAGACAGGCTTCTAAGAGAAAAATTATTCTGTGTTTGGTAATGGCTTGGCTGAGAGTACTGCAAGACTCAGAAGGAAGCTTGAATACACTTGGTAGTCTTGAAGTGTATTAAAAAGGGACCTTAGCAGTTTAGACTTCCTAATTGATGGCAAGCCAGGTGAGTCAGTGGAATCCCATGGTCATGTGTACTTTTTCCTCTGTACTAATTTTGGCTTACTTTGAAAAGGAGCAGGAGTGATTCTCATTTGTTCAGTATCTGAAATGTGTTTTGCTTCACAAGTAATAGAGGTTATATCTAATGGCTAATTTGTAGAAGCACTTGATGTCCTGGTGTATAAGATGCAAACAGAAACTAGATGTCTAAATGATAAACTACATTAATCTGCCCTAGAGATGTAATGTCACAGAAAAATATTAGCTTCAACACATGCTAAAATCACTGCACTTGCACTAGCCAATGTTCTGGTCTCTGAGGAGGCCAGTGTAGTTTTTGCTATGCTTGTCTTAATAATAACTGTGTGAAGTCATAGTTTTTTCCCTAGCTTTCAGGTAACGCAGTCCACATCTCAACAAAAACAGGATTGGTCCTAGCTATAGGATTTCCCCGGGCTTCTACTTCAAATGCAAAGATCTTATTGTATTTACCCATTAATAATTTTTCTCAATTTCTCCTGTTGCTGCTAGTACTTCCTTGGACATCTCCAAATAATCCCACTACTATTGTAGGGTTTTATTAGTTTTTAATGGTCTTTTATTACTTCGTTTTTCTCTAGTTCTCACTTCGTAGTAAACTTTAATGATGTCAGTTGTACCCCTTGAGAATATCTGTTGTAGCTCTTGATAGCCCTTTTTTTTTGAGAAATGCAGTGTTCTGAGGTCCTTTGTGACTAAGTTGTATCCTTAATAGGAAATAACTTCAACCAGTATTGCATTTATGGTGTTTCTGATGACCTCTGATAAATCTAAAAGTTACCTAGACTAACTTGCATCCTGAATGACATTTGAAGTTCTAATCTTGGTATGTTGATTAGATTGAAGACAAAAAATTGTCATCACTATAAGAAAGACTATGTATTTGTAGTCAGTAAATCACAGCCAGCTGACTCAAGTGGGATCAAAGTAGGCTGAGGCCTAAAGAACTGGTGGTCACCTGAAACTAAATACTAAAGCAGGATGCCAAAAGAATGAGCTTGTACCACACTGTTGTAACAAGACAAATAGACCAATAGGAAATGTTCTACTTTAGTAAGGTAAGAGAAATTTTATTGACTTAATGTAACACCGGCTGGGATTTATAACCTCAGTGAGACACTTCTGGGTGTGTACTGGTATAATAAATACACATATTCCACTGAAGAGATTAAAAGCTCCTGGTGCAAATAAAGAAAACCATCAAGATAGTATTTATTACTTAATGACACTACTAGCTTGCCCTCCAGTGAAAATTGCGACAGACTGTTATAGAGATAAGTATGGGTGGGTGCAGAGAGTCTTGGTTCATGACTAGTGCAGGGACATGTTGCAAAGCATAATGTAGGGACTCAAGAACACCTTTTTCTTCCAGTGAGCTCATACTGATGTATTCTCTACATACAGACTAGGCCTTTCCAAATCCATGTGCCCCAATCCTTCCCAGTGTGGGGCAAGGCTGAGAAATAAGGGCTAGTTTTGCAGCAGCAAAAAGGCTATGCAACTATCATAGGTGGTATAGTAGGAATTGCTTGATAAAATGCAGCTGAGTCACACCCTCAACACAGACCTCTGTAAATTGCAGTCTGAACAAGAATGTCTGGCTGCTGTTTGCTGACTTGGGTTCATTCAGTGTTTTATTCCCTGGTGATTGGTTTGTTATGCAGTTCTCTGTCCAGCTCTCTCTCTCTTTCTTGAGAATTATCTTTCATTGCTTTTTGGCAATTATCTCCATAGCTAGTGGTATCCTTCACTTTTTTTTTTTTCTTTCTCCTAAGTATTGCAATTGCTATAGCTGGTCATGTTTGTGTGCCGTTTCTCAGAATGTTTTTTCTGTGTGGGAAAGGTAAGGGTAGGTGATGACTTCAAAAGCATATCTCCTGTGTGATTTTCTTGTACATCTTCTACTGGATTGGTAATTCAGATTAACCACAATAGATAGAATTTAGCTACTTTCATAATGGTATGTAAATATAAGCAGTCCTACCTGCTTATATGCCAAATCATCACAGGCTTTCATGGTCCCCAGCCTTTCATAGTCATGGAGATTGACTAAGTGGGTTTTGTTGGTTGTTTGTAATGTAACTTTCAGATTAGTCATGCAGCAAGTAAAAATGGAGTATTTAAGCATCTCACCTCTCCTTAAGGTACTTACGAGAGCCTCTTCCTGGGGTGGGGAGAGAAGGAGAAAATTAGTTACATTACGAAGTTGTCTGCTGAATCATTGGAACTACAAAGGATGCTCAAAAGGGATAATCAGAACTTATCCTGAAATAGACTTCTGTGGCAACAGTCCAAACCTTATCCAGGCTAATCATAACAAAAAAATGACTTAACATGATCATGCTGGTGATGTAGCTCTTAATTTGCGCTGTTGCTTTTGTCTGAAGTACCTAGTATCTTCCAGTCAAAAGATCATCTGGTGTGGCCTAACCCTGATTATAGCTGCCGAAGTTCACTAATGGTAATACTTTAAAGACACGTACTAGAAGAAGTCTAATGAATAAGATTTTATTTATATCACTTTTCCTTTAATTTTCAATTTAATTTTAATCCTGTGTATACTTTCCCTAAAAGGTCTGAAAAACAGGCAACAGTAACTATACTTGCTGTTACTATAAGCTAGAAACGAGTGTTCTGTGATACTGGGATGTATGTCAAAAAAGCTGGAATACAGAGCTGTGGGAGTTTTGACACCATATTTTATAAAACACTTAATTTCCTGAGGAGCTTTTCTTTCTTCCACTACAGAACTGCTCTAAAGTATGATTACTCTAATAGCTACTTGATTCTTCTGCGAGTCAGCCTAAAAGTGCTGATAGTCACCTTGCACTCATTTGCTCTTGTGCTCAAATTTGGTTTTAACCTGAGTAGTTACTATTTTTGTTTTTCCTCTGGGCATGCATGTACAGAGATCATAGCTTTTGAGTCTTCATGTATTATTTTAAACAAGCTAAGCTCTCTGTTCTTTTGCCGGATGAGATCTCTGTTCCCCTGGTCTACCTACTGGCTCCTTTTTGCACTTGTGGAACCTTCAATTCTCCTTTTATTAACACAAGTATCCAGTGTTTCTCCAATAACCCAGATGAAGACTTGCACGAAGCCACTAATGTATCTCTGCTGGAAATAACCCTTCTGCTAGAACCTGGGGTCACATATATCTCATTGAGACTGGCAACAGTCTGGTAGTCACAGATCAGACACTGTGGTTTGCGACTATCCCGGGTTTTTTTCATCCTACAGTTTGTTTCCAGTAAGTCCCTATGTTATAACACAAGATTTTGGGGGTTTGGTGGTGCATGGTTAACTAAACCTCTGGGGTGGGTGTGTTGGTTGATTGCTTTGTTGTGGTTTTTGGTTTTTTCCTTGTGTCTGCTCTAAAACCTTGCAAAATGTAAAGGTAGGACTTCATTGCCAGTACCTGTCAACTTACCATTCTTTGTAGACACAGTGAGACTATTAACCTGGTAGACTTGCTAACTCTATTTAAAACTAAGTAAGAGATATATTAGATTATCATATTTTTAAACTTGCTTGCCATTCATTGCAAGCTTACATCAACAGTTTTGGTGTCAAAAGCCAGTGTTTCTGATAAGGTAACTATAGCATAACGAAAACAAAACTCGGTGATCGCTTGCAGTCTGATTTGGCTATCTTTAATAGCTGTTGAAATATGGTGGCTGCTTTGAGTGGAAATTGCGGAGAGTATGTGTTGAGAATGAAGTGGAACAGGGAATATGAGTAACAGTACTGAATTTACCTTCATTAAGAGGTTATTCACATGGCTTATCTTTATTCTTTCAACTTTAAATACTGAGGTTAGGGGTTCTGGTTTCACCTCGCTCATTTGCAGACAGGAGACACAGAGCAGGTTTTGCTCTGAACTGCCTCAGAGTTGCCCAAGTTAAAATTAATGGTTATATGGGGAGATGACAGAGAGTAGCCTCACAATTTAAGCTAAAGTTGAATGTAAATTAATCTAAATACACATGTTGGTTCAACCCACTTGTTTATACTGCAGTATTGACTTTATTTGTAATGTAAGGCAGGGCAGACCAGGGAGTGAGGTTACGATTTCTCTTCATTGGGTGCAGTTCCACAAACTCAGCCAAACCTGTGAAGTGTATAGAGAAGTGTGTGACAAGGATTCAGAGATTTGTTCTGAAGCTTTCACTGTCAAAGTTCAAATACATGTGTCCTTTATGAAATAGCTGAATTTTGTCTTGTTCCAAGAACTTAATTAGGTAAGAGATAAAAAGATGCTATCGAGATGTGGGCAATCTTCATCAGTTCCTGAAACTTTCTCAGCTACAGGAGAGAGTTTTCTGTCCTTCTCTTCTAGAATGTCCATAGGAATTACCTGGAGAACAGAAAGAAAGTAACCTGAAAAATTTGAAACTAAAATGGATTGATTCTTCAATCTTAGAAATTGCAGTCTACACAGTAAGAACATTACAGCACTTCAGAAGGGAGAGAACAACTGCAAGAAGTTTCAGGAAGCTGGCAGGAAGCAGGGGAAACTGCTCTTGCCTTTTTTGTGATGACACAGTGAGCTCAGGCCCTGTGCAGAGGAATTTAACTCTCAAGTCTTTTCAGCCACTGAGGAATACATACTAGAAGATGATTTGTTTACTAATGCTGTCAACTGGCTTTAGTTACTATTATGAAAAGAACTGTAGAAGCACTTTCTAAAAGTATCTTGCAAGCTGTGTAGGTAGTCTCTTACTGCAAGATGCAGTAAGATACTGTAACTAGTATGTTTCATTGCTTAATGAGAAGATGCAGGGAAGACATAAAATTTCCCTGACTCTTCAGTTTTGGAATAGAGTAAGAAATGGGGGATAGTGGTGAAAAGTGAAGTACAAATGGGGCTTTGGATGTGACTATGCGTGTTAAGCTGTATTTCTGAGACTGAATGAGGTTAAGCATGGCAAGTCACATGCAGCCACTCTCTATTGAGCACAGTGGGCACAGGGTAGAGAAGACAGAGCTGGAGGACTTGGCCACTGCCCAGAACACTACTCAGCTGCTGAACCTGTGACTCTGAAGCTCACACTGGACAATGTTATTCTAGTGACCAGATGTGGCAAAGTGAGTTGTTCAAATACTTATATCACAAATATCAAGATTGCTTTGTTTAAATTCTCTACTGATCCTGCCAGGGGAAGGTTCACTCAGGTTCGTGTGCCTGTAATGCTTAGCAAGCTTTCCTCTGAAGCCTTACAAGTTCTTTTCGAAGCTGTTTTAAAAAATATGGAAGTGAATACATGCAGTGACCTCATGATTTTTCAAATTAAAACAGCAACATTGCTGAAGCAATACGCTAATACTCAAATTCCTTTATTTGGTATTAGAAAATGCATTTACACTAGGTGTAAGAATTTATCTAGAAATACTAAGGCCATGATGATACTGCCTGTGAACACTGAGAATGCTCTGTCTGTGGTCAGCTTCCCAAGCCCAAACTGAAGAGATGAATTTACTTTCCTGGAATGATTAGACCAGCAAATGGAGTTACATCTCTAAGCACAAGGGCTGTCAGGGTGACGCACAGGTTTCTAAATGGGGAAATTTGCACAATTTCCTGAGGAATGTACACATGTTTTCATTTAAGGATCATTCTATCAGTATTCTGCTTTATAAAAGCAATACTTGCAAAAATGTTTTGAAATTAGGGGAAACCTCACTGTTTGGGGACATCACAGGATTCAAAAACCAACATAAAATCTAAAGTCATGGATGGTTATTTTTCCATATAGTTATCATCTTGATCCTTAGATGCACTAAATTCATGTTAATTCTCTTATCTTCAGGAGTTCTGCAATTCCATTTGAGCTGAAAACTTAATCCAGTATGTTAAAATGACAGTTCTTTCTTTTTAGCCCTTTCCAGACTCAACTGTTTCCAGTATTTGTAATTAGTAAGACTAATATGTAAGGTAAGAATATAAGGAAAAATACTAAAAGATGCTTAAATCCAAAAGCATGAAGCATTATAGTAAATGAAGTAAGTCTATTTAACTGTGAGTGAATAGGTAGGTAATAAATAGGGCAGTTCAGCTTGATTGTCTTAAGAACTTTTAGCCTTCCACTGCATAGAAGATCTGCTCTATAAATATTTTAGAGTAAGGCACATACGATGTACAAATGCTGTGCAGAAAGTATTTTGTTTAGTGGATGGTTTGGATTGAAGCCCAGGCTGACATGATGCATAAATACTGTACAGAAACTTGCTGTGGCATTTTCTTTAGTGGATAATTTAGACAGAAAACAAAGCTAGGTCAGTAAAAAAGCAATGCCAGGCAAGCTCAGTTTTATTTTCTCCCTGTTTCTCTGTGATTCATGTTGAGGATATCATCTTCATGTGAAGTTTGGAAGGGCTCTTTCAGGCTACAGGAATTCCCCTGGCTCACAAACACCCAGAATGCTGTGAACATCAAAGCACCAAAGCCAATATTCAGTTCTGTTTTCTGTCCTCTGGTCTTTCACAGAGCTGATCAGCTGTTGACATGTGGCACAGGCCTTTAAAAGCATACAGGAGAGCCTTGTGAGGTATGTCATGGTTTAAGCCCAGCCAGTAACTTGGAAACACACAGCTGCCTGCTTGCTTTCCCTCTTCTCCCCCTGCTCCTGGCGGGATGGGATGAAGAATGGAAAGAATGTAAATCCCACAGGTTGAGATAAGAACAGTCCAGTAACTAAGTTATAATATAAAACCACAACTACCACTAATAATGATAAGGGAGATAAGAAGGAGAAAGAATATCAAACTAAAAAGGGAAGGGAAAAAAACAAGCAGTAAATGTGATGCACAATACAATTGCTCACCACTTGCCAGTTGATACCCAGCTTGATCCAAGCAGTGATTTGCCCTTCTGGGTGGCTCCCCCCAGTTTCTATACTAGGCGTGATGCGCTGTGGCTTAGAATACCCCTTTGGCTAGTTTGGGTCAGGTGTCCTGTCTCTGATTTCTTCCAGCTTCTTGTGCCCTCCTCACTGGCAGAGCATGAAACTGAAAAGTCTGATCGAAGTCAATGTTAATTAGCAACAACTAAAACACCAGTGTGTTACGAGCACTGTTCTCAGACTAAAGCCAAAACTCAGCACTGCACCAGCTACAAATAAGGAAAAATAACTGTAACAGCTGAACCCAGAACAAGGGGTTTTGAGGAAGTATGCTCAAGTGGGACCCCAGAGGACCATGCTGTATCTCCTGCAGCTGAATGCTGCCTTTCATCCTTGAGTCTGTAACAATAATTTTGGCCTAGTTTTCACCCTGTGATCTTGAATTCTTCTAATATGCTAGGGGTTTCTTAGTTTCTATTGCATCACTGTGATAGAACATGCATAGATTTTCTGTGATAGCTTCTCTGTGTACTCCTATCTGTTCTAAGTTAGAGGTAGCTTGCACATCTCCTGCTGTTTGCTGGTTTTATGTTTTGCTGGCAAGAACCTGAAAGTTTGAGTATAAATCAGTCAGCTGTACAGGCATTCTTATTGCACAGAACAAATAGATTAATAAGAGATGCTTTTATTTGCAGATGTTAGAGCTAGCTCAGTGTTGATCCTACAGTGAAGCTGCAGCTCCAGAACATCTTAAGCCAATGTAATTTAGTTCTGCCACAGCCCCATTTTGGCATATATTTTGGCATGAGCATTTGCCTGATCCTTCAGGGCAACATTTTTGATGCTAAACTGCCAGAAAACTGATCACACAATATAATAGTTTCCTGCTAGCTCAGCTTCTAGAGCATAGGTGAGATCGTGGTAGCACCGACTTATAAAGTGGTGTGGTACTGCACTAGAGGCACAATTAATGGTAGTGATTATGAGAGAAGTAATTGTAGTCTATCCTTCCAATTAAAGAGCTAAAAGAAACAGATCAAAGCAATGTCTCCAGTCTCCTTTCTGGCTAGACACATTAACTGGTTTGACTCATAGCATCAGAAAAATGATCTTTTCCAATTGTTTCACTTTCTCTAGTTACTCAACTATCCTGTTTTAAATTGCTCTCCAGTGTCACCTTTAGAAACAATATGCAATAAAAATGTAGAGTTTAACTGTTTCTTTTTAGTGTAAGAGCAGAAATAATTAGTGTAAGAACAGATAATTTTGGACTAGAAAAATATGTTTTCCTTAGTTCAGTAATAAACTCAACTTGTTTACGTTGATGTGAAGACCAAGAAGCTCATCCTGCTAGGCTGAAAGAAACTTCCTATAGGAGAGGAAGTTCTCTCAAGTCTCCAGAGGCACTAACAATGCCAACTAGTGCTTGGAAACCGAAGCTAAGCAACCTTAAAATAAGTAATAAGATGGAAATTTTCAACAGTCAATGCAAAGGAGAGTATTAGATATAAACTTTATGATGGGTTTCATAATGCTGGAGGTTATTCACAAAGACAAAATAAGGCAGATGCTATGGCTCAGATTTTTCTTTGAGCTGCAAGTTTGGAATCTCTAGGACTAGGCTGGGATATTTCCTCTGCAGACAAATGAGGAAAATTCTGCCCTACTCCTTAACTGACTTTAGTGTCACCTCTGAAGTTGAATCTCAGATGAAAGCAAAAATGTATGGCCACACATCTTTTCATCCTGTCTATGTGTCTAATGAAACCTGTGTCATTTGGGCAAAGGTGCCACATGCAAATAAAAAAGCTTCACAGTTTACATGTAAATTGGTCAAAATGCTGTAGAAGAGTAGATTGTAAAAACAACTTGTGCTGTTGAAAGCTTTAAGATAAATACTGAAATCTTGGAAATGTCATTTAGTAGTATTTGTTTTACTCAGCAAGACTAAGCATAAAAGTCTTAGTCCTGAGCTAATAAGGCTCAACAAGTTAGTGAATAAGAGTTGTAGTGCCCTACAGCATGCCAGCAGTGGGCAACATGGTCTGGGCTTTATTAATACCTCTTTTTCCTCATAGTTTACTGTCACTCTAAATGGCAGTAATTTGTTCAGCCTTAGGCAGCCTGCATCCCACCACCCAAAGAGGAAAGACAAGGCTAGGAGTAATTTCTTTCCCCCAACCTGGAGAGGGACATTAAGGCCTGGTTATGTGTCATGGGTTCAGCAGCAGCAGTCATTTTTCTTTAAGTAGTAGCTGGTGTAGCACTGTGTTTTGGATTTTCGG
>JASSUY010005309.1:47982-73489 GCA_032466535.1 Forpus xanthops | reverse complement strand
CGGGTGCAGTGCTGCGCGGTGCCCGCCAGGCGGCGCTGCGGGCCGGGCGCAGCGGCAAGATGGCGGGGCGGGTAAGTGGGGGGGGAACAGGGACGGATCCTTCTCGTCCCGCCCTGCCTGGTTCCTCCGTTATTTCTCCTCCTTCTCTTCTGTTACTCTCTGGGCGCCGGGGGTGGTTCGGTGGCTTCTGGCTGCTGCCCTGCCGGGGTGTTCGTTCAGCCCTGAGGGGTGTGTGGGGTCCGCTGAGGGTGCTGTGAGGTTGTGGTGACACCACCACCCCCCGCAGTGGTGCTGGGAAGCCCTGAGGGTGCTGTGGGGCCGGGTCTCTCTAGGTGCTATCAGTGGTGGTGAGAGGTTTGAGGTGGCTTCTTGGTGATGTGGCACCTGGGACAGGGCTGTAGGGTTCCCTCAGGAGCACTGTGGGGCCAGGGTGAGCACTACCCTGGGGATGGGAGTCAGGATTTAAGGTTCCATAAGGTTACTGTAAGATTACAGTGGCTCTGTGGGATGCAGGGCAGGACTTTAGGGGTATCCCAGGGGTGCTGTGAGGCTGTTTTAACCCCTCAGTGCTGTGGGAAGAGCTTCTAGGGCTCCCTCTGGAGCATCATGAGGCTGGGGTGACCCCTCTCTGTATGGGGTATGGGGCTGGATCATGGGGTCCCCTAAGAGTGCGGTGAAGCCCTAGTGGTCTTTTGCTGGATTTAGGGGTCCCTAAGGCTGCTGTGTCCTTCAGGCCATGTGGGGAGTAGGGCAGGATTTTAGGGTGCCTGAGGGGTGCTGTGAGGCTGTGGTCGCCCTTCTCTCTGTGGGTTATGTGGCAGGATCCTCTAAGGTTATCATGTAAAGGGTCCTCTAGAGGTGAGCATGGGGTGATGCCTTGGTGCTGTGGGTTATGGGGCAGGACTGTGGCATACCATGAGAGGCCTCCATGAGGCTGAGGTGCCCTCTGTCCCCATGGAGGTTGCGACAGGATTTTGAAGTCCCCTAAGGATGCTTTGAGGCCCTGGTGACCCCTTGGTGCTGTGGGATATGGAGCAGGCTTGTGTGGCCTCCTCTGTCCTGTGGGTACCAGCCAAGCACCATGTTGTGATGTGGGTCCAGATTGCCTTGTGCAATGGTTTTATTACAAATTTATTTAAAAAATAAAAAATCCCTTATTGGTGATTGGTTAGATAACATCAGCAATTGACCAAAAAGGCCTTAAAATGGGAAGGAATGGTTTTGTCTGCCAAATCACTCCTTGAAGTGCTCTGTATATCCCCTTTGTTTTCAGGTGTCCATCTGCAAGTGCCGCAAGATGCAGTTAAGATTGTTCTCTTTGCAATATGCTCAGGAACGCTTACTGCTACCAGCTTGGACAAGTCGCAGATTTGATTAACGTCTGTTTCAGGCTGATGCCTTCTGTCTTGGCCAAACGGTTCAGTATTGAGATCTTGGGGAATAGGTTTTCTCATTGGGTTTTTTTCTGTTATGGTTTGCCTGGTGGACACAAGGACAGACGGTGCAGTGGTGTGGTGCAGAGCAGTGCTGAGAAATTTGGTGTCACAGATGAGCAGATCTGCTAGAGTTGCCTTAAAAATGCTGATTAATTGAGGAAGAACCCCATGTGTTTTGAGGTCTGGCTCTTGTCAAGAGCTTTTCTTCTGTCCCTGCTTCAGCTGTGTGGTCTCGCTTTCTTCCTTGCACCTTTTCATCTCACCCTCTGCAGTTAACCCAAGAGAAATCTGTGGGTTTTTAATAGCTTTGGTTTGGAATGCTGTTAATGTGAATTATCAACTGAACTGCCTGTTCCCTCCAGCTTGCATGTGGGGTAGCAACAGCTCTCACAAGGGTGAGCAGGCAGCAGCATCTGCTTTGCGTGTGACATTGGAGCTATTGTGATCCTTGTCTGTATAAACAAGGACTAGTAGGTAGGAGGGTGGAGGTGTGTGATATCTCTAGGTGTAACAAGTGAGTCTCATAGTGGGATACTGATGCTGTTCTGTTGTCAGCATTTTTAAAAGGTGCTTGAACCTGAGAATGGGGAGAGGAAGCTCCTATGACTATGTCTAGCCTGAAACAATCTCCTGCAGTGCAGTTTGGAGCTTAATCTCTTTTATTAGACTCATGTGACTGCATTTGTGTATGCATGCTTTTACAGAGAAATTAATGGCTTTCCTGAGGTAGGAGAGAGGCAGAATCTTTAATCTTCTAGTAGTGTTTTAAATAATTTAGACAATTCACTGTCCAGCTCTCACCAGTTGCTTGCTGCTGTTTCAGGTGGATTCCTCAGCTGCCTTAATTACACAGAATTTGCTCAGTCGCAAGGAAGAGCCAGTGGGTAACAGTGATTGAAGCTTACAGGACAAGTAGTTTATGATGATTAGAAAGAATGGCTGTTTCTGTAATAATTTATTCTGCATCTCTCTCTACATAGGAATCATTGGGCTTACAGAGCACTAGGTCTTGCTCAGACATCAGCCAGCATCTGCTCCAGAAGCTGCCTGGCTGTGTCCAGATCCCTTGGACCCTCTGGAAGTTAACTGATGCTGTCTAGCTGAGTTGAGCCTCATTAGGAATTAGTTCTCAAAGAGAGGTACAAAGGCCAGATGATTTCTGTGCTTTGTTCCAGCAGTGTCAAGCTCTTGATCCAGAACAAGCTGCGTCTCTGCTTGTATCAGATTGAAGACCTATACAAAGAAATGATGTAGTAAATAGAGCAGGTCTGTATGGCTGCAACTGTAGTCTCGCAAGCTACAGGAGGTCTGACTTTCTTCAGAGGAGCTTTTGTGTGCTGTATGTTGGATGTTGGTGATGATTCCCTATTAGAAAGACTGAGGTGTTTTTCTTTAAGGAAAATTAAGGTTTTATAATAGCTGCAACTCATACAACAGTTCATGGTGATTAGAAATAATGGCTGTTTTATATGGTGCAAATGGTTTAACACCTGGATTTTTCTTTATTTGCTGTTTGGGACTCGTGAGGTGGTATTGCCATTAGCCCAGTGATAGGAGACACTTGCTGTTTACTTCTCAGGAGAGTTTCACATCTGTGTTGGGTTGGAAGTGATACTGGTTTTACTCAGGTACTTACGTTGTTTACCTTGGGGAACTGTGCTTCATCTCCTCCAGAAGAGCCCATGACTTGAGCAGAAGATGTACTGTGGTATCTGTTGAAATCAACTGTAAAAATTGAGAGTGTAGCAGTAGTGAGAAGAGTAGTGGAGGACAGACTGTATCCCTCAATGTGCCCGTGGTGCTTAAGACGTCACTGGACATCTCTTTTGTACTTCTTGTACTGGTCTACTTGTACTGGATGTGCTGTCTTGTACTGCTTGCAGTCAGTGTCAGGACAGTTTTAGGTTGGATGGTTTGGTACAAACTTGGAATAATAAGGATTGGATTTTATGGTTATGGGTTAAGTCTGATTCCGCTAACATATGGAATCAGCCTTCTTAGACACAGGCGTCATCAGGGAACCAAAGAAATTGTGTGAATCAGCTTAGCTCTTCAGTCATCACTTATCTTTTTTTTGTTTCCTAATATGTAACATGAAGAAATAGGTGTTCAGCAATGTTTTAGGGAAATGAGAGAAAACTAAATCCAGATCTCTGTTCCTGTGATCACTTCTGCAAATGCTTACATGTCTTGTGAAATCATCACAAACAGACTTGTATTATTCTTGGTCACTGCAATATTATTTCAAGGATGGGCTTCATAGTCTGATCTCTACATGATGCAGTCATTCACAAACCTGTCAGGATGCTGGCTCAAATTTGGGAAGCTCTCTGGCAAAGAGTAGATTTTATGACTAAATTTCCTGATTGGCTGTCTTCAGGAGGGTTTTTGACCTCCAGGAACTGGAGAAGATCTGTAAGCATTAAAAATCAAGCAAGGAGCACAGCTGCTGCAGTTAACAGAAATCTTTCAAGATGGTATCCCATTATGCTGCATTTGAGCGTGCTGGTAATAATGCTGCTTGTTAAATCAAGGTTGAATATATAGTTCTTGAGGCGCTCTTGCCCCACTGCTGGCCTGGTCTGCTCTTTCCTGTGTATGCATATCAGATACTCACTTCAGGAAGGTCAGATGTTTGCAGCATGAGAAGATTTAACACATTTCTCTGGTCTCCTGGGGGCCAATAAAGCAATGACCTTCTATCAAAAAATCTGGAGTAATTTATGCCCTAGAGCTGTGTCAAGTCACATGCTTTTTCTGTAGGAAATACAGAAATACTTGCAAGGTATTGTGTCTTAAACACAAACTGCTTACAGCTGGGGACTGTTTGGTGCATTGGTCGGTGTCCTGGAGCGGTTTGGTGCCACATGCATCCCAGCAGTAGTGGGGGTGAGCTGCAAATCTGCAAGGAAAGCAGCATCTCAGGCTTTCACAAGGCAAATTTCAAGTTTAAGGGGGTATTTTTAACCTTGTTCCTGTTGCCATTGGGTAGTTTTCTAAATAAATGGGAAGAAACTTGTATCTATTAGGTGTTCTCATAGTGAATGTGTCAAAATCCTGCGACTTCCACCCTAGGCTGACACCTTGGACATGGCTGTGTGATATTTCATTCCTTTCCAGCATTTTAAAAAGAGGTTAGTTGAAACACAGCAAATACCAATCCAGTGTAATTAAATGGTGGATCATTTGGGCTCATGGCAGAAATGTGAGGCAACAGACACTCCAAAACTGGATGTGTTAATTACAAGCACACATATTTTGGGTCATTAATGCTTAATTGGAAGGTGCAGTTGATGTTCTTGCTAAACTGACCGGAAACGGCATCCTGGTTATATGGCACAGCAGCACAGGTACAGATATATCTTCTGAAATCACTTTACTTGATCCCATTATAAAGAACTTGGGTGGAGGATGATGTCTTTGGGGAGAACAACCTATTTAGATTACAGATGCTGTATTATACCCATAGCTTGTAGAAGTTCTCCTTCAACACCCTTGTTTCTTCTGCTCCTTTGGATCAGGCAAACCCTTCAGTCTTGGAACTGTAAATTGTGGTTCTGCTAACATTGCAGAATAGTGGCAATAATATGGCCAAATTCCCAAAGCTGTGTGTGTCGTCCTAACTACCCTGACTAAAACAATGTTGGAGTTACAAAGCTGCTGTTGGAAGAGCTCAGTTGACTTGGCTGTAAACTTGGGTTACAGCCAAAGGATAAGCAGCAGTCACCACCCTAAAAGCCAATATCCTGTAGTTGCTAAGATAATAAAATCCCAGCCTGGTTTGTGTTGGAAGGGACCTTAAAGCTCATCCAGTGCCAGCTCCTGCCACTGACAGGGACACCTTCCACTACAGCAGGTTGTCCAACCTGGCCTTGAACAGTGCCAGGGATGGGGCAGCCACAGCTTCTTGGGAATCTTTGTGTGGTTTTGGCTGCTGTGTCGCTGGCAGCCGGTGTGGTTGTGGTGCAGGTGTGTTCACGTGGGGCTGCCTCAGCCGGCTGAGCGAGCACAGGGAGGTGATTCATCCCAGTGGGAGCATCGTGTGGAGGGTGTGGGCAGGAGGGTGGCATCCCATCCATCCTTCTTGTCTGGGCTCTGTGTTGAGGCTGTCTCAGTGTCGGCTTGCTCAAAAGCTTTTACAAAAATCTGAATGTGAACTCTTGAGATTTTAGCTTTCCCTTTCAGGAGGAGAGGAAAATTGGTATTTAGGAGTTAGTTATTGAGAGAGAATCCTCCTTTCTGATGAGAATAAAAGGTTCCAACAAAGTAAGCTAGAGGTCAAATGGGGCTGGTGGAAAGGCTGATTCTGAACAGCCACCCATGGCTGTTTGTCCCAGGGTTCAGTGAGTGCACCAGGGTACTCCGAGTGTCTGTGCGCCTGGAAAGGAGGCCTGTCTGCCCAAGCCTACTGTTATTGTAGGTGTTTGATCTCTTGTAGCTGCAGAGCTCTGGAAGCTTTATCTAAGTATTTTTCTGAGATGTCCAGAAAAACCTTCAGTGAACTGGTAACTTAATTTTAGAAACACATTGTTTAGGCCATCTCTGGTTGCTGAGTGTGGTCCCTGGTATGGGCATCATGTTGTCAGTCCTTTCATAACTATTACTGAATGCTGTCTCTAAAGGAGTTAGGATTTTGTCTTTAGTGTAGGCTATTGCAGATTAGGAACCCATTCTTAACTGCTAGTCAGTGGCTGTGTTAGCCTTCCTGTGGATTTACATCAGTTTCCACTCTCCTTTAGTGTAGACTTATTTTTCCTCTCCGTTATTCAGTTCCGTGGTGCATGTGTGTGTGTAGAAAGTCATCATAATCCTCTGGCTTTCCTATGTTAGGAGAGACAGATTTGTTGTCTCCTCTGAGGCTACTGCTGACCCAGCTCTGCTGCAGCTCGTCTTTCTGCCTGCTAGTGCTGCTGTTTGTCATCTCTATGCAGCAGGCTCCTGATGTTTTTGTGTTCATCAGGGATTCTGTTGCTTGATCCACTGGATCTTTAGATACAGACTGTATCAGGCAATGCTTCTGTCAGGAGCATGCTCCTGGATAACATGTGGTCTGCAGATCATCACCTCATTTCCCTGTTTGTCTTCATATCTCCTTTAATATCACAGTTCTTCCTTTCAGTGCTCCAGCTTCATTTTATTTGCAGACTTTTAGTGGTGAATGAGCATTTGATTTGGATCGCCTGTGAATCAGCCACAGCCACACATCTGCTCGCTCTCTAGTAAACAGGGATTAAACTTTCTGCCCAAGAAAACTCCTGCACAAGTTCTTCATTGCCCAGCAACTGTTACAGCAAAGCTTGGATGCTTTTTGGAGTGGAAATCCCTGTTTCTACACAGCTGGCACTGGGCTCTGCAGAGAAAGCTTAAACATCTAGTGCCTGGGCTTGTCATGTTTCTAATGCTTGTCTGCTGACATCTGCATGATAGAAATTATGTATATGTGCCCATGCATATAATATATGCATGTGTATGTCTATCTCTTCTACACAAAAGAAAATCTTAAACCTGTAGCACTTTGACTATATTTGTCTTACACAAACCCTGTAGGAACAGTGTCCAGAGCAAACCTGCCTTAGTGTTAGGGCTGTTTTATAATCTCTCCAGTAGTATTAATACATGAAATGAGTTCAGCTCTTTCCAATGAAGAGCATCTCTGCCTTAGCATTTAATGGTTTAGCTCTTCTGTTCAGTAACAACTGACAGGTATTAGCACAGTTCTGTTATCTACCACCAACTTACATCCTGTGGGGACTGAGTAACAGGAAACATGTTTTTCTTTAGCTTCTTCTGCCATCAGCCTTAACAAGTCACAAATATTAACCATATTTTTGTAGTATGTGCTCACCATGCAGCAATATAGTGAGAATGTATAGAATAAATGTGAGCGTTCATTCTTTTCCCCAGGCATATCTTAACACTGCCTTGCTTTTGCTTTGGATGCTTGTTTTGAAATTCAGGAGAAAAAGTGTGTTTTATAAAAAGCTTGTATAAAAATATTCAAATAACTTGGCATTGCTTTGTGGGCTGAGCTCCTCTGGTGTGCCAGGACTAGGTTTCCTGTTCTTGTAGAGGAGAACTGGACTCAGAGACTGCAAGTCTCTGAAAGATCAGACATTATGGAGATTGTTTCTGTTATGAAGCTTTATGGGTTTTGAAGCTGTTTGTTTTTTTGAGTAACTTCTACTGTGTAAAAGTAAAATATGTCAGTGGTAATGTGTTTAAACTAAACCAAGGGAAGTTAAGGATAGATCTAAAGGGAGTTCTTCCCTGTGACAGTGCTGAGGCACTGGCACAGAGTGCCCAGAGAAGCTGTGACTGCCCCATCCATGGCAGTGTTCAGTGTTGGGTTGGATGGGGCTTGGAGCAAGCTGCTCTAGTGAAAGGTGTCCCTGCCCGTTGTATGGAGTTGGAACTGGATGATCTTAAGGTCCCTTCCAACCCAAGCCATTCTGTGGTTCTATGATCACTGAGCCTCCTGGCGCTGGATTTGTTCCTGCTCAGTAGCAGAGGAGTAGAGACAACATTACTGCTCTGTCATAAATCCAAAGTGAGGTCCTTCACATTTGTCTTTCTGCATGAGCTTTATCAGTGCATCATGTGGTCTCATTTTGCTCTTGATTAAACAGCAGGAATATTGGAGGAGAGCTCTGCTTAGACATGAATTTAATCGAGGATGCCACAGGACCAGTGATGGATGCTTCTAGCTGAGGATGCTTCAGAACAAAGGCACTGTCTCAGATGTGAGGTCACCTCCCAGAAACTGTGCTGTCCTTGGAGTCTTCTGCTTTCATAAACCAGGACAGTAACTGGAGGGAGGGAAGAGTTCTTTTGCTACTTTAAGCCCAACCTTGTGTACCTGGGTATAACTGCAACCTGTGAAGATGTATGTGGGTCACCTTCAAGCTAGTGCTGACAGCAGGGTAACTGCAGCAGATGGCATTCGCTCTCAGCTGCAAGATCTGCTTTGTTACAGCGGAGCTTTTTGTTGCCTTGCCTAGTTGCTAGCAGTAACCTACTAGTTAGCTTAAAATTAGCTTGTGTAAATATACTTCGAGGTTTCTTGGAAATACTCTTAAGGATTTGCTTCCTCTGTTCCCTGAGGTGTGGTGTGCAATGGCATGCAGGAAGAGTGCTAGATGGCAGAGAGGGGACAGGG
Source organism: Forpus xanthops (assembly GCA_032466535.1). Classification (NCBI taxonomy): domain Eukaryota; kingdom Metazoa; phylum Chordata; class Aves; order Psittaciformes; family Psittacidae; genus Forpus; species Forpus xanthops. The sequence continues at coordinate 64,897 of JASSUY010005309.1, read as the reverse complement.
TGCAGGGAAACTGAAACCTAAAATGCGAGAGGTTACATTATTCCTTGACAGTACTACCTATGGCACACGACAGTCCTCTAGGCTCTGGTGGCTTGTGCTAGAGCTCTAGACTGCTGCATTTATGCCAGAAGACCTTACTCTGGAGCAGCCAGTGCCTGTGTCTTTTCTACCACAGCTCAGTTGCTCCCCAGACAAGAATCCCTGTGAGCAGGGGATGTGACTGTTGGGGTCAGGAGAGGTAAGAGGAAGCGCCTGCAATTCACCAAAACTGTGTGTGGCTTCTTCCTGTCTGCTGCTTTAGCTTAAGGATCATCTCTTGCATCCACGTTTCTTCAAACTGATGCTCATGAAAACCTGTGTCCATTGAGTCCTTTTCTTGCATGAGCTGTTAAAAACACTTCGTATATTGATAATGTGTCGAAGTTCTGCAAAATGTTGGCACCTGAGGAGGGCCTTTACTGTACTGGAGAGCTGGGAGCACAGCACAGGTTGTAGATGTGCTCCGAACGGCTGTTCTTTGCCAAGGGAGAAATGGGCTTCTGCCAAGCCCCCCAGGAGGAGAATGAGCCAGGCCATGGGATGGTTAGTGCAGTCTGCTGATACCATTATTTCACTTGTCTGATACCCAAGGTTGTTTTATTACACATCTGTCATCTTGTGGAGCTCGCAAAAGAAGCTCTTGGTGCTGGATTTGAAATGCATTCCTTTATATTTATGCGTTTCCATAAAGCAGAGCTTGCACATTCCCGAATGGGGACAGGAGTAACAAGGGAGAATGGCAATTTTACCAGGCGCTTGCTGTTTACATGCAAAAAAGCACTTTGTCAGGAAGGATTAAAAATGCAGTTGAGGACTGGTGCTGTAAAAAGATTTAATCCTGGAGCTCTGTGTTCAGTTTTCTCCAGAAATATCCTACCTAATGCGCTTTATCAGGGCATGCCCTGCCCAAAATGATCCCCTTGCAACTGGAAGGAGAAATGATAAAATAGTGAATGTTTTTTTGTGTGAAGTGGCCAAAGATAGTGAGTCTGAAGAGGTAGGTTTCAGAAGGCCACTGACAGACATGTATTTTTTTTATTACAAGAATATCCGAGTCTCTTATTACACTTCAGATTCAGGCAGATAAATGTGTTCAAGGTTGAAAATGGAATCATAGAATCATAGAATAGTTAGGGTTGGTGGCACGTATGTCAAGGCCAATTGAGCATTATTCAGTCAAAATAATGAATTATTCCTTTTCTAAAGAACAAGTACTCTAGAGGAATTCCATCTGCACGTAAAATGTTGATTTTGGGCTGGAGGGCAGGCTGGACTTGGGCCACATGGAGATGTGCTGGCCCAGAGGAAGGTTGAGCAGGATGTGAACTCCTGGGAAATGATCTGGATGTGAGTGTTGGGATCAGTGTGTTTCTTTCTCTTGTTGCTAGGATTTAAAGGTCTGGTAAGAGAAAATCCATTCTGAATTGCTTTAGCAACAGATTAACATTGACAAATAGTTTCTGTTGCGCTGTCTGCAGATTTGTGCCTGAGAAAGAAAGTAGTTGTGTTTTGATTCTAAAAATAACATCTGAGGGTCGAGTGTAGCTTGTCTCCAAATTCAGCCTTTCAGTATATAGGTAACAATGGAAGCATCTTTCCTTTTCCATCCTTTTCTCCACTTCTAGAGGCATTTTGAACCCCAAATTCTTATTTTGTGGAATATTTCTGTAGAAGCAAATGGGGTTTGGGGTATAGGATGGGCTGAGGTTCCTTTGCCATGTTCTTTCTATAATGCTACGTGCTGCCTCATGGCGATGCAGTAGCTTGGGCTAAGAGTGGTAGTGTTTGATTATTTTAGTGGCTGATTCCTGAGTACTAGTGGAGGGGAAAAAATGGGCAGATCCTCTTGCAATAGGATTGCTCTTTGGGCTTCCGGGGGAGAACACCCCATAAAGCTTGTAGTAGTTATTTGAGTAGTGATAGGCTGGAACTGACTATTGAACTGAGTTTTCTCCTGTTTGTTACTGATCTGTGATGTTTTCTGTAGAGTAGGAAATGCTATTTTCATCATGATTCTTCTTTTGAGGAGGTTTCTAGAGATTCTATGCAGCTGGATAGCAGCTTGGGGGGAATTAAACCTTCCTGTGGACTCTCAGTGCTGCCCTTATACTGTGCTGCTTGAAGTATGAATATCCAGAATGGATGTGCTCAAATTTCACTTTTCTGAGTAATGTCAGGGAAGAAGAAGGGCAACATCTTTATTCCCCCCTCTTTTTCTGAGGTAATATGAGAGTATTTTCCATAGGTGTGCTAGGAAATACAAGGTACAGTATCCTCACAGAAAGCAGAGCTTTTAGGTACAAATATCCATAACACATATAAACCACGAAGAGGAGCTTGTCAGTGCCAGCAGACTGTGCTCTCAGGAGCATGTCAGCACTCATGAGACCTGTTTTGTTGATTTACAGAAGTCTTGAGGCTTGGCTTATTAAAGGAAAAGCAGAATTGTATTTGACAGCTTTTTCCTCCCTTTCTTTCTCATAGTCTATGCAAGCAGCAAGGTGTCCCACCGATGAGCTGTCATTAACCAACTGTGTGGTGGTGAATGAGAAGGACTTCCAGTCTGGACAGTAAGTGTGCACTGTTGCTCTTTCAGCTTTGATCCAAAAAGGAATTGTTTTCAGACTTCGGGTGGGGGTGGAATAAAATGTCAGCTTTGGGAAGGTGAATGCAGGAGGTTAATTAACAAAACCTCTGTGTCTTTAGAGACCAGAGCTTTAAATGTGCCTCTTTCTCAGAACTGAAGATAGTGAAGTGGTAAATTTGCCTCTGAAGCTTTTCTTCCTTGGGATCTGGATCTGCTTAACTAATTATAATCAGTATTTAAATGAAGGACTTCAGGCCTTGATCTTTTTGTTTTGGTTTGGTCTTAGTTTTGCTGCTGCTCCTCTTACGCTGCTGGAATATTTGAAGTATTTCAAGTAGGCTTTTATCATTTAATTGTGTTACTAGGGGCATCTTCTCACTTTCACGTCATGCTGGAGTGCTGAACAGTTAGTAGAAACTCTCTCTTGTGTTTTAGAGTTTTCATGCACAAGAACAAAAGGGGAAGGCAGCCAGAGTGTGGGCACAACAGTTTGGATTCTTTAATTACAGTTTTGGGGTGACTGATAGACGCTGCCTCTGGGTTTTACTTCAGTGAGAAAAGTAGAAAACACCTCATTTTTTCAGCTCAGCCCACACAGAAGCGCTTTGTATTAAAAGAAGCCAATTCAAATTACTTTCCTTGCTTTCTACAGCTGTACAGTGGCTCTCTGAAAGGTTTCAATATGTGAGTTGTAGAAAGAATGAGCTAATTGCAGGAGGGTTTGCAAAATGCAGAAAACAAGTTCAAAAAGGTACTGAATGATACACTTAGGCCCTTAGCATAAAATACCTGGCCCATGTGAATTCTGCTAAGGCTAGGGAATGTAGCTGTTCTGAACTGTGGGGATGGAGGAAGAGATGTGCTTAAAGGCTTGCCTCTTTTTGGGCTACTAGTGTGCTGTGCTGCTACCCTGCAGAGCTGTCCCAGGCTTTTAGTGATTAACTGTGGGTTCGCAAGCCCATCTTGAGTATGAAATACCAAATGAAAACAAATCCACCTCCCCTAAAAATCCAAATGAGCGCAACTTGTAGAGTCAGTGGCAGGCGAAAGGATGTGCCTTGGGCAGATAACATCCTGGTCTCTTTAAGTGATGACACTGGGCAGATTTTTTTCCAAAGTAATTGGCTTACAGGAATACCTGCACTGAGCATTGTACCTCATGCATTATGCAAATGTTAATTTCCTCAACTCTGAACATCCTGGAGCTGCCAGAGCTGCAGCTCCTGCCGGCATTTCTTTTGCTCGGTGAACCCTCATTCATGTTCATGGAAGAAAGCAGGAAGCAACATCCCAAGGCTTGCCTGGTGAGCAGGCTGGCCATGGTTCTGTCTGTGCTGATTCTCCCTGAAAGAGCTGCTTGTTTCTAGAAATTTGGGCTCATAAAGAAAGCAGCATATGTTTGGTTGTGAGCAGATGCTATAAATTGCTTTGTAAAGCATAAGTCTGGAGTACAGAGAAACATCACGATATTCAGCTACTACTGAGGGATGTAGTCATTCTGCTGCATTGCAGATACACTGAGCAGGGCTATCCCTAGGATCTGCTGCAGTAAAGTGCACACAGTCAGCAGATTTGGTTTCTAGCATCCTAATCATGACTGACTGCACAGAATGCTTTTTGGTAACGCTTCCATTTGAGGCTCACAGTGTGGACCTGGGAGTTTGACCTTGGATCATTGGGGCCCTTTATCCCTAAGGTGGTACTGTATATCTTTTCATGCTTCATTTTCTCCATCCTCAAAGTTGGATAAGTGTGAGTCACCACTTTGTGACGCATGAGTTCACGGGATGCAATGCATCAGTGTAGCTCTGTTTGATAGCTTGCACCATCTGAAGTTCCTGTGACATACTTTCTTGAGGACTCCCAGTGTATTTTGGAGAGAGAAGCAAGTACTGAAAACACCCAGGCACTGAAGGAAGGCAGGAGCATGTTATCTCAATGACAGTACTTGTAATGTTGAGAACCGACTAATTATTCTTACCTGTTATTCCTGCCTTTTACATGGGAAGACCACCCCTCTTATTTCATGCCAGTTTAGTTACCTGAAGAGCCCTGAGGAGCCTTGATGAATAATTAACATGGATTTCCAAGCATGTACGAGAGAAATATAAGCCCATATTGTTCAACTGCTTCCTGGCATCTTTGCATAGATATGTAAGTTGTCCTCTCCCTTGCAGAAGCTATGCTCTTTCTTTACTAATACAAAACCTAATGGAGGCACAGGATTGTTTCATCTATTTCAGTTTCTGTTGCTTTGCTCAGCAAACTTACCACAGTTTCCTGGGTCTGGTCTGGAGTGCTCCTTAAGAACTGGCATCACAGCCATGGTTTGGTTCTGATAATTTCAGTCAAGGCTTTACATGTGAATTAGAGCAGCAGTTTCATCTCTTTGAGCTATGGGGAGATACCTGGCCCTGGTGAGTCACTGTTCCTTTTGAAGAAGAGGCAGTTCCTGAGGTTGAAATTTCCCTGCTGCCCAGGCTCTCCACGTTCCTTCCTGGTGAACATCAGTGTAGGAAAATGCATTTACTTTTTCCTGCTCTTGCCATATTTTGAACATTCTTAATACTTAGGTTGCTTACAGCCTGTTGGAAAATGCTGCTTGGAGGAGAACCATGGTTGTTCCTGTGCCTTTGCAGAGTTTTCTCAAAAGGACCTGTCAGGATTTGACCAGCTCTTCTCATTTTCAGAAAGCTGATTTATTTTTGTTTTATTTCTTTTCTTTTTTCTTTCCTGGCATCTCTTTGCCTGCTGTCAGGCTCTGCTGTCTTTCTGGTTCCCTGGAAATGGTTTCAGTGAATAGTATACACCAGTAGAGTTAGATTAATGTATATCGAATCTTTGTGGCTATCCCACTCAGCAGTATTTTTACCAAGTGTCCTCATTTTCTTGCATTTTTCTTTTTTGAAGTGAAACCCAACAGTGGTGGAGTTTGTTTCTTCCTGCAGACATGCTGAATCTGTACACATTAAACTCGCTGTTGTGTTTTGAGCCAAACTCAGTGCACTGCTCAGGATCCGTCCCAGTCATAAGAAGCTTTAATCCTGGGCCATTTATACTGTCAGATGAGCTGCTTCTAATAGGATGTTATTTGTCATCAGGTGTTATTTCTTGGTGAGGTGTTCCAGTAGCATAGCTGGAACTTGTATTTTGCCTACAGACATGTTTACCAATACTCTGCAGTGTAATACATTCCTTTCCATGTGCCTGTTTGTTGATCAGGCTTATACACTGTGCTGAAAATCTTCTGATTCCAGTCCTGGCTTCCTGGACAGCTTCTCTATTTCATCTGCTACTCAATTGAAAATGAAACAGTCCTTGGAGCAACATTCAGCTGGAAAAGGATCATCTTCCTTGCCCTGGTGGCAGCACTCTTCTTAATGCAGCCAGAGATGATGTTGGCCATCTTTGCTGCAAGGGTGCATTGCTGACTCATGGTTCAACTTGTCCACCAGGATCCCAAGTCTTTGTCTGCAAAGCCACTTCTCAGCCAGGTGCCCCCCAGCCTGTACTGGTGCACAGGATTACTGCTCCCCAGATGGAGGACTTTGCATTTTCCAGTGTTGAACTTGAATGGGATTTGTGTCAGCCTATGTCTACACCCTATCAAAGTCCCTCTGCATGGAGGCACAATCAGCAGGTTTGTCATCTGCACTCTGTCCCACCATCCTGGTCATTAATGAGGAGTTCAGGTAGTTATGGTTCCTGTGGATGCCTGTAGCTGAGTTTGATGCCACTGATTACAACCCTCTGAGCGCAGTGGTTCAGGTGGTTTTGAAACCACCACACTGCCCACTTACTCAGTTTTATTTCATCAGCGTGTCTGTAGGGATTGTAAAAAGCATTGCAAACATTGAGATAAACAATACCCACGGCTCTCCGTTCATCCTTAAAGCTCACCATTTCATCCTAGAAAGCTATCATGCTGGTCAGGCCTCTTTCCTTCATAAATCCATGCTGGCTACTCCCAGACACTTTCTTGTTCTTTAGTATGTTTAGCTTACAGGAGTAGTTCCATGACTTTCCTAGGCTTGCATCCTCCTTGAAGATAGGAGCAACACTTGCTTTCTCTCAGTCCCCAGTACTTCCCTGATCACCACAAAGCACCAGTAAAGGTCTTGCTCTGCCTCTGTAAGATTTACAGGGAACTGTACCACTTATAACAGGTTTCTGGACTTATGCCTAAGGCAGGAGGAGATGGAGAAGGAAGGGTGCTCATCCCTGCAGCTTGGGTTTTAGATATCTAATGGGTGATTTAGGGCCAGAAACAGTGAAGAATCACCAGTCCACATGCTAGAGGATGTATATATCGCTCTGATGTGTTTAAAATGCTTTCTTATCCTGCTGTGCCATTAAGAGGTAGCGGTTCCTGGCAAGGTTTGCAAGCTTGCCTGCCTGTTTGGGCTAAAGCTGGTGTTGTCTAGTGGTTTTAGCTATCCAGGCCACGCATTTCCTCTAGTCTCAGCTGTATGTTTCTTCCCACCATGTGGCTGAAGCTGTTATGCACACACAATGTAGCCAGTGATCTGCTTTTGGATGGTGCTGGGTTTGCTGTGCATATGCAAATGGGAATGTATGGAGCATATGTGCCTGTAGTGTATTCACTGCCAATGAGGGGGGATGGCCAGGAGCGTGGGCCTTGCCTGTTTGCATAGTTCATCCGACCTTTTGTTTCTGGCTATGGATAAGAGGGGAACACCTCATGAGTTGGTGGCTTCACATATCCTATGGGTAGTCAAAATGCAGGCAGATGTGAAGATGAGGTGAAACCTGATCCAACCATCAACCTTGCTAGGAGTGCACACAAATCGCATCTTCCTTTGGTTAGCTTTATTATGCCAAAAAGAAGTCTGCCTATCAGATGATAAGAGCTCTCAGGCATAGTCTGAGGATAACTGTAAGCAGCTTTTGAGTATCTTTTTTTCCTGACAGCGTAGGTTCTGAGAGTGAGAGACAGACACATGCAAAGGCTGCTGCTCTGTCTACTGATGGCTGTATTGTTCTGTTTTTATAACAGCATTCCTGATCTTCAAATGTGGTCTCAATTCAGGGTCTGTTGGTCGCTGTCTAACAGGAGGAGCAGCCTCAGCAGCCATGTGATCTTACTTTTTGTACAGAAATGCCTTCCATTTTTTCTGCAGTCAAACTCCTAAACAGTATATGAAGATCCTTGTCTTTGCATCTGTTTGTTGAAATCAAAGCTAGGGGTACTGCTTGTATTGGAGTAAAATGTTCGTCAAATCCTAGAATGATTTGGGTTGGAAGGGATATTAAAGCTCATCCAGTTCCAACCCCTGCCATGGGCAGGGATATCTTCCACTAGAGCAGCTTGCTCCAGGCCCCGTCCACCCTGGCCTTGAGCACTGCCCGGGATGGGGCAGCCACAAAACCATTTTGCTTGTAATTAGTCCAGAAAGCAGCACTAATCCCGGTGTTTGTGATAGTGTTTTGCTGCTGTTATTTCTGGAAGAGTTCGGCCTGCAAGAGTGTATTTCTCACCTTTCCAAGGCAGTTTATCCCCCAATCACTGCTTTGCCAAGGCACCATGAAATCCCTGGCTGTCTCCTTCTCCTGTGCATGGAGATCTGTCGATTTAACACATAGGTGTTTAATTCCAGACTACTGAGTGATCTGATAGTGATACTTCGGTGTTAGATGCTTGAGATGTGAAACCAGTGTTGATTTGTAAATTCAATAGTCTTTGTGATTATAGCTTGATTCACTCACATTTGTATGAAACAGTTCCTGAAGTAAAGGGCTATTGGGAGGGGGGGGAATATAAATAGTGGTTGTTAGTATCGTGTCTTGCAGTTGGGCTTGGAGATGGTGTTATATCATTGAAGGTGATGGACTCCTGTGAAAAACTGCTGTGTAGACCTGCATCATAGTATAAGTCTAAAGCTTTTGTTTTCTCCTTTATCAGACCACAAATAAGCTGACTGTCTTCTTTTGAGTTCTCGAAAGAACTCGGTGAATGCAAAGTCTTCTTTGCTGTATAGAACCATAGAATAGTTTGGATTGGAAGGGACCATATCGTGTATATATAATATACTTCCAATGTAGTGGAGTAAAATACTGTTCTCTCTTCTAGACACGTTGTTGTGAAGACTTCTCCCAACCACAAATACATTTTCACACTGAGAACCCACCCCTCGGTTGTTCCTGGCAGCATCGCGTTCAGCTTGCCCCAGGTACTGTATAGTTTGACTTGCCATTTTGCTATAGAGTAGATCTCTTTTGAGATAAGGATTGAAGGTAACTTGTAACTGGAGGGAGATGTCTGCCTAAATGTGTGCTGCAAATTTGATTTCTGACAACAGAAGGTCAAGAAGACTTTTACTGTAACTGAAGAAAACTTGCTTGTATTACATTGATCTGCTTTTAGCGCATGGTGGGCTAAAGATACTGGAGAAGGTGTCATTTAACCTTTTAAAAACCCACCCAAAGCAATCTATTTCCAAAAGAAAAGCCTAAGCAATAGCTGCTGTTCCTTGTGAATTTTTATTGTTCTGGTTTCCCCTGGCTTTAAGGGATTTCTTTTGTGGTATTGCTCTTTTAAAGATCTGCTGGAAGTTTTTTTGACTATATTCAGTCATTGGTAGCATTTTCAGATGAAAAGTGCAATGAAATGTGTAAAACAGATTTAACTTGTCTCCTTTCTTAATTAAGTTATCACATGTTAAATGATGGTTAGAGTAAATAATCAATTCTATCCACTTCTAAATAGAAAAATGAGTCTTGTAGCTTGTAACTGGCTCACGCAGTGAGTCACATAACACAAAAGTGCAATGATGGTCACTGATTTAGTGCCTTCTTAGCAGTTACTGCTAGTAACTGATCTAGAAGCTGAGTCCATGCTGCAAACACAAGACTTCTTTTCCTCAACATATGTCTTGGCATATGCCCCAAAAGGACTTTCTGTTTTTTGACATGTTGTTCAAACTCAGATTGGTCCGGATGAGTGGGTGAAGAGATTGTTATGTTGCCCATATGTCTAGCTATGATTTGTGATGCCCAAACTGAAAAGCAGATATCAGTAGAAGATATTTATATCACAGGGTTAAAGTAGGTGCACTCATGGTCTAGGGTTGATTTTTGTAGATTCCAGGTGTTGTTGTAGAACCAGGAGAATTCCTCTGCTAAGGAATGAGGTAGGTTGGTTACCTCTAACAAGTGGCTATGGTTACGTTACAGCTACTGGTAGGTGAATGTTTTATTTGAGTATTCCTGATGCTGGGCTTTAATTTCCAGTATTTCCTGAAGCCTCGGAACCAGTGTTATACAAAATGTATCCTTACTTTATGTATTCACGGTTGGTCATATAGTATACACAGGCTCTGAGATCTCCAAAAGTCTGTTTGCTGTGCATTCATTATGCATGTAAAGTTCTTGACCACCTTTACTCTATAATGATGTTAATTCCTAGGGTTAAAAACCAAAAGCTGTGAAAACGTTTGTGTACTGCAGAGCCCAATAGATGAAGAGCTGCATATTTTGCAATTAGCAAGCCAGACCTGTTGGCACAGTAAAGCTTGTAGGTTGTTGTATCACATAATTATTGAACCATTCCCCCCTTGACATGCAGTTCTGTGCTGCACAAATCTTTTACAAGGAATTTGAAGGGACCTAAAGGGTTTGGACGGTTTCATTCTTATGAGTTCTCTGAAAAAATGTTAGTTTAGGTAATATTGTTCCTTAAAGTACATTAAACCCATTTTCTGCAACTAATACATGGAGGTAAGCTTTTAAAATTATCATGGAGCATGTAACAGCCTTTCTTGCCTCTTGCACTACCTATTGTGTGATCACCTGAGCTTTGGTAGGAAATGAGCAGAATGACAAAAGCCCTATCCAGGATATTATCTTCTGCCTTTGAGTCAGGGGTGACCAATAATATGAAGAAGGTTGAACTGGATAAATTCCTAAGGTCAGAAAATTGAATTATTAATAGAAATTATTCCATGGTTTTGACTTTTCTCTTAAATTGGGTGTCACTTTTAAGGTCCCATTCTGCCTTTTTTTGCTGCTTCTTAAGGTTCTCATGGAGGAGCTGCTTTTCTGAGTAAGGATGCTGTCTCTGAGGGGGTGTTTGTTCTACCAAATGTCAGGATTTGTGAAGTTGTTGTCTTGTTTTGACAGAGAAAATGGGCTGGACTCGCCATCGGGCAAGAGATAGATGGTAAGTCAGTCAGCAGCATGATGGTGACCTACCTTTATAAAAGCTGAATTCTCTGTTTCCATGATGAAGCAAAACTGAATTGGGAACATTGGACCTTCAGCCTTCAGGTAATATGGGGCCTTTGTTAGTGAAAGGGAGTTGCTCTTATGTCTGCAGGCTTTCTCTCTCTCCATGTTTTCCAGGCCTGGAGGGCTATTTGACTGGTTTTGTCAGACATTTGCTAGCAGAGGAATCTCACTCCTTGGCTGTTTTCCCATCTCCTTTGGGTTTAAGAAGCCCATAGGCATGGATCTTGAATGTTAAGTCTGATGTCTTTGTCTAGAGCGGCTCTGTTTGACCCCCTACACAAGTAGATGCCTCACAGATCTTGCTTGGAAGCCAGTTCTTTTTGCTAGCTGTTTTGCCTTTGGTTTTCATACTAAGGAATAACTTACAATGAAAGGGGGAGAGCCATACATTTATTTGTTTCTCACCCTTGTTTGTTTACTGGTCAGTGATGTGCCAGCTGCCTTACTGATAAGTGTTGTCTACTACTGAAGTCATTTGGGGAAGGAAACACTAGTATTCAGCACCATTAGTTGAATACTAAGAGCATTTTAGTGCTTGTACTCATACCAGACCTTGCTATAAACTTACCTACTATATGGGAACATGTATTCAGAAAAATGAGGCAGTAATTTTATGCAGTGACTAAATGTCATATGACTCCCTGCTGAGTGTAAAGGATTTGTAAAGCTATTCTACAGGTAGGGAGAAGTATTCATAAAAGCAGTGATTTACCAGGGCTCTCTATTTTGTCTCGTTCCCTTAATAATGAGAAAACGGTGTTTTAAATGTCAGTTTTAAATGGAGTCCAGTGCTTAGTGGCACAGTGAAGCTGAGTCCCCTGAGCCTCTAGTAGTGTGGTAAAGGTTTCCCAGGTAAGTGGGTATTGTTAGTTTGCCTTTGTGGAAAGGTTGAGTGCCTGGGGTGGATGTCGTTGTCTTGCCCTGGGGGTGGTTCAGCTTCATCTGGTCCCATTTGCAGTTGGAGATGCACATCTGGAGCAGATGCTGACTGCTTCAGCTGCATTCTCCACACTGGGAGGTCACTGATACCTCCTCTGCATGCTCTTCTGTTTCTAGGTTTTTGCGGCTAGTGCTGTCTGTTGCTTTCTATTCTGCATCCCCTGTGCTGCATCACTGCTCTCCTCTGTACCAGACACCCCCAGCATTCAGTCCTTGATGTCAGGACTACTCGTATTCAGTTGATACTTCAGTTCTGTGATGTGACCAGATTTAAGCAAGAGACAGGCTCTCCCTGTTCTCTTACTTGGAGTGAAGCATGTATCATAGCGTGGTGGATGCTTGTTTTGACATCACATCTTCCCAGGCATCTGCAGGTTTATTCTGGAACCATTTTACTGCCAAGAGGCTTGATAGGAAATACTGATTTCCCTTATTCACTTCTTACTGCGCACTGCTTACACTTTGATGTGACTTCTGCATCAGATGAGACTTCAGATTCAAAGCAGATCTCCTATAATGTGCCTTAACCTTCTGGAGAAGCATCCCTGTCCGTCCTTTGCTGCAGCAACAGCCCTAAGTGGTCTCTTGTTTTTGACTGATATAACTGGTCATCTGTGTGGATTAGGTGCAGTTGGCAATGTCTTCCAGGCCCCTTTGCTTTCTGTCCCCTTTCAAGGGCTGTTCAGTTGATTCTGCATTACTGAAGGAAATCTGGGGCACGTTAGGATAGGTCCAAGTGCACTTCTGGGCTAGGGGCTGCTTCTTCTGTGTCAGAGACGAGGGATAACTGATGCTTTGTTTTGGGCTGTAGAAGCCTGATAGATTGTATTACTGCACTCACCTGGAGACGAGCTGGTCGGTGTGTTGCTACAGAAAGCCAGTTAGGACCCCTTGTCATTGATTTTTTGACAAGACTACTCTTAACACTTGCTTTTAAGCTTTCTGAAGGCACGTACATACAGCTTAGATGTGGATACTGTAGATGCTGTGGTACTATAGCGTGTGTGATTGGCTTTCATCATCCTCATACCCCAAAGCTTATGTGGTGTTTGAACTGCTTTGAAGGGGGCTGTTAGAGTTTATGAAGAAATGCAGGGATTTTCAATGGACATATGTTGCTGTGTTTTTGATTGAATAATAGAACACGAATATAAGAGGAATAAGGGTCAGAAATGATACATCCAGTTTTATTAAGCGCTCATTATGAGTGGAAGAATGTGTACTGCCCAACTTAGAGTTTATTTAGCATATTGTGGGAGGACTGTCCTGTTCTGAAATGTGCTGTTTCTTCTTTCTTTAACAGTTTCCTTGTACACTTTTGACAAGACTAAGCAGTGTATTGGCACAATGACCATTGAGATTGATTTCCTGCAGAAGAAGAGCATTGACTCCAACCCCTATGACACAGACAAGATGGCTGCTGAGTTCATCCAGCAGTTCAACAGCCAAGCCTTCTCTGTAGGCCAGCAGGTAAGGGGTTGCCTTTGCTTTTGAAGTCTGCCATGGTCTTCAGTAACATATGCATGCTTTTGTGCTGCAGTGATGGAAGATACTGAAGAGTGCCTGGGTACCATCTCTGTGCTGCAGAGGATAGCTCATATAGGCAGAGATGGTTTGTTGTGGGAATGGTTTCTTTGTGAGAAGTTGAACCAGCATAGTTTTCACTGAGAGCGTGAGTGGAGTAGTTTAAAATCTGCCCTTTTCTCATCTGAAGAAATCTGTCTTTGTGAGGAAGATTCCCCAGACTTGAGCCAGCTTGATTCTCTCTGGCGTGGCCTGGTTGGATATAATCTTGGCAGCTCCTGGATTCTTCTGAGAAGTAACTGTTGTCTCTCCTCTGTGTAAAAGCAAAAGGAACACCAGTTTTAAGTATCAGTACCACCTTTCAAGTGTATTTTACTGTAACATTTATTGCTGCTCTGAGGACTCCAGTAGTAAAATGTGGATTCTGGGGACTGCTGAAAGCTGATGTCCCTGTAGTTGTGCCTTCTCAGCTCTGCAGCAAGTGGACTTCTGCTGCTACAAACATCTGTGATAGCCTCTGGTTTGACATATTCTCAGGGTGGACTGAAGTCTGCCTCTCATAGTAGTTCACAACTGACAGGGTCTTAAGTCATTTGGAAGTGTAAGCTTGGAGGAAGGAATTGTGCAGATCCTGCTTCTCATACTGTTCGTTCTGTCTCATTACTCTAGTGCTGATTTTGAGTTTGATCTTTGTCAAACTGAAATGTGAAAGGTCAGAAGGCTTGAGCTAAATTGTTCTCCTTGCCTGGCCCCAGTGTCTAAAGAGGGAGATGTCAAGAGATGATAGAGAGCATTCAGCTGGGGAGAAAAGGGAGGGAAAGAGAAGCTTTTCTTGGAAAGAGAAATTTTGAGTTTTTCCTGTTGACTTGATCTTGTGCTAACTTTGGTCTGTTACTTTTAAGAATAGGACATGAATAGTACATGTTCTGTACACCAGAGCTTTACAGGGTAAAATCTGCATGAAATTTTTTTGGGTGGTACACTAAGTCTTCAGGCTTGTTTCTCTTCAAAAATCCCTTATTTTTTTTTCTCTTGTCAAAATCCTTTTCAGCTTTTGAATGAATGAAAGTCCCCTTCTGTTTTTTCTTTCCACAGCTTGTGTTCAGCTTTAACGACAAACTGTTTGGCATGGTGGTAAAGGACATGGAAGCGATGGACCCCAGCATTCTCAAAGGAGAGTCCGGAGCAAACAAAAAGCAAAAGGTAGGCTTACAGGAATTCAGGTTTATTCCCTAGGGACTGCAGAGATCCAAGTACTGATCAGATCTTGGTACCAGGAGGGAATAAGGTTGCTTGCATTTGGAGAAGTTGCACATCTGTTTCATCTGACTGTGCCATTTGCCTTAGAGAAGGCAAGGAGCTTCTGCTCTCAGTGATGTTATTTTAGAGAAGGTAGTGCTGGTATTTCCCATTCTTCCCAGTGACTTTTCTAGTGGAGTCTTTGCTGCTGTTTCTTGCCTTCTGAGATGTGCTTGGAGATATCTAAGGAGCAATCAGAAACTGAGGCTAAGAATTTAATGTAATCGTTTGTTTCCCTCCCTTTTGCAGATTGAGGTTGGTTTGGTTCTTGGGAACAGTCAAGTTGCCTTTGAAAAAGCTGAGAACTCCTCTCTCAATCTGATTGGTAAGTGCCACTCTAAACATTGCTTGTAAATATTGCTTGAAAATTGCTGTTTTTCAAGCCTCAGAGACTTGAAGACCTCAAAGTTTGCTTTCCTGATCATATCAGTGGACCAAATCCATTGGAAACTGCATCTGAAAATGTCTCTAAGGTATCTGCATAAACTAACAGATCATAAATCAGAATGGTTAGGAATATGACTGGATTTGATCCCGTAGGAATATGTCATGATTTTAGAAAGCGCTTTGTAGCTGTTCAGGATTCTCTTGAAAGCCACTGCACTGAGGAGATACCACCCCTGCAGCAGACTCTGATGCTTCTAAACAGGGCCTTCATAAATGTCACTGTCCTAGAATGAAGCTCCACAAGTGACCGACATACTAGAGCAGTTCCACACATATCACCATGGGGTATCTAAAATAGAGACAGATAGGGGAAGAAATGGTGAGTATGACTTTAAGAGGTCCTGACTATACCAAATTGAGTTGGGTGTGTAGAGCAGTTGACCTGCACTTCTAGGCCTAGATTGGAAGGGCACAATGGACCAGTAGATTCAGCAAAGGCAGCAGCTAGTTGAAATAGTTTAACTCTTTAAACATCTGAGAATGCTGTTTCTCAGGGACACTGACAAGCCAGCACTGCTCTCATTACATTTAATTAAGCCAGCAGGGAAATAGGAAATGAAGACTTGTTTGGATGTGTAGCCCAAATTTCAGAGTGAGTGCAAAACTTCTGCAATTGCCATCTCTAATGAGATCCCTTCAAAGGAAGGGGCAGCTTCTGAGGGCTCTTGGCTTTTCTTCACTTCTGAAAGTGCTGCTCTTCAGAAGCTGGTGGCAGCTGCAACACGCAGCACTGTGAGTTCATGGGGTGTTTAACTGTCTGTGCAGCAAGATTACGAACAAACCTGAACTTTTTCTGAAGAGGCAGTTTCTGAAACCTCAACAAAGCAAACCACGTACAATTTCAGACTTCACTAGCAAAGAAATGGTGGAATGATTGCTGAGTCCTCCACACATTCAGTTAGAAACTGGTGTAGAGCTAGGGAGGGGATCTGGTTTGTTCCCATACAGCCACCAGCTTCAGTGATGGGGACCTGAGCCACAAAGTGGGCAGTGGGGACCCCTTCCCTGTGTTTGGCTTTGTGTGTCCCTGGTGGCTGTCCTGAAGGACTGGTGGCTGCCCAGCCAGACTCAGTGCTCTGTTAGTCTGCCTGTTCCATATCAGTGTTCAGGCTCATTTTTATTTCCTATTTTGTTCCCTCTTCCTGTAATCCATGAGCTAAAAAAAACTTCTTTTGCTGCTGCTCTTCCACAGATAAGAAGTGATAGGTGAAGGTTGCTGGGAGTGGGGATTCAGGGAACCTGGCCAGCTCAAGTGAGCACTCAGTTGAGTTTCAGTGCTGATTGTTTTTGTAGTGGGCTTCAAAACACAGCTTTGCTTAACTATACTTTGTTACTAGAAATTAAAGATATGAGGGTATCAGCCACTGAGGAAAGTAGAATTCAACTCATCCACCATTGCAGGAGCTTATGGCAGAGGCTGTTTTGATGCTGCCCTGAAGCCCATAGGTTGCATTGTAGATGACTGTAATTAAGCATGTTAACTGGCAGGGACACCTTCCACTAACCCCTGTGTCCAACTTGGCCTTGAACACTACCAGGAATGGGGCAGCCACAGCTTCTCTGAGCACCCTGTGCCAGCGCCTCAGCACCCTCACAGGGAAGGGTTTCTGCCTAAGAGCTCATCTCAGTCTCCCCTCTGGCAGTTAAAGCCATTCTGCTTGTCCTGTCCCTACTGGCCCTTGTCCAAAGCCCTTCTCCAGGTTTCCTGCAGCCCCTTTAGGCACTGGAGCAGCACTAAGGTCTCCCCTTCAGGATTCTTCTTTTCTCCAGGCTGCCCCAGCCCAGCTCTCTCAGCCTGGCTCCAGAGCAGAGCTGCTCCAGCCCTCGCAGCAT
>JASSUY010005309.1:25432-47882 GCA_032466535.1 Forpus xanthops | reverse complement strand
TCCCATTTCCCCGGGACTGGGGAAGAAAGAGGGGGGGGTGTGCAGAACTGTTTGAGGGGGGGCCTCAAACCACGACACTCAGTAACCTCAAATGTTATATTTGTGCTTCAGAGGTGTATTTCAAAGGAAGAATTTGGAATAATAAATTTGTTACAGGACTTGGTGAAATATGATAATCTGTTTCATAGAAGTCAGATGTTACTGCAGTGCTGTGCCATCAGACATCTCTAGCCATCGTGCTAATGTATTTTACTTTTGAAATAGAAACAACCTTGGTGTAACACTTACAGGATTGTGGACAATCTGAACTGCAGCTAGGAGGAACAGACTGATCCATGGATGAGGGTGACTGACAGCAGCATCCCTGTAGCAGCTCCTGTTCCCGTCTATCTACCCATGTGGATGGTTTAGATCCTCAGTATCAAGAAAAGTTGAATAGATTCTGATTTTCCTATAAAACCTGCTGCACTTAAAGACCTGAAGTAGTTTACAGTAGCTGCCTGTGCTGACTCATGAATCGGAAGTCTTACTTGAAACAGAAAAAGCCAATGTATTCTTTGAGTATTTTGGTGTTTAAATTCTATACTAACTTGATATAGTCGGAAGACTCTGGGGCTTAAAGCTGAACTGTGAAGAAGGGGTATTAGTAGGAAAACCACATGCTTCCCAGGACAAAGAAAACCATTGGCAGCTTTAGGATCTCACAGAAAATTACTAGGGATTTTCTTTTCTGTTGCTGCTTTAACTAATTCCAACATCTCATTTCTTGGATGTATTACAAATTGTAGAACAAGTTTTAACGATTCTTGTGAAGTGTGTTGTGTTCTGTCATGATAAAGCAAATGTGAAAAACTATTTGAGGAAATCCTTTTGGAAAGGAAAGGCAATTAGGTGTTTATCAGAATTACCTATGAAAGATATGTGTCCATATCCGTATAGGTATACAATAATTCTAAAAGTTTGGGGATCAAAATCTGCTCCTTTTCTAACCCTCCAGGGGAACCATCTGGAATCACCGAGTCAGGTTTCTTGAAGACAGAGTCCTCAGCTCCTGGACATCTTTCACCATTTGGAATGCTGGCAAGCAAGGCAAGAAGCTCTACCGAAGCTTGTCACCAGCTAATCAGAAAAAGGTGAGCTAGGAAGAGTGGGTAAATCTGTACAGGTCACTTCCTCCTCTTTCATACACCTCCTTGCTGATAACGTATTGTAGGGAAATTCTCACAAGATATTTTGTCCCCAGACTGCTAGTTAAGGATTAATATATTTCTTATTATTCTGCATAATGTATTTTAAAAATGCTGTATTTATTTAGAGAGTATGGTGTGTATGTAGAACAATACATGCACCCATGTTACTGCTTGCTGGTGACTGAGCACAGTAATAGATTAGATGCACTGTCAAACTGTTTATGGCCTGCTGCTGTGTAACTAACTGTGTAGTAGTCAGGTTCTCAAGGAGAGTAGAATAGCTCTTTTTTTTTTTGATGGTAAAAATACCAGACTACTTTACCCAGGGTTATTCATACATGTATAATAGTTGCCTAGCTCCTAAAGTGGATACTGGACAGATCCCTATTGGATGCTCATCATCCTGGTTTGAATTATGAGGAGTAATTCTACTGTAACTCCCTTTTGAGAAGCTTGATTGTTTAAAAATAGGGGTGGGGTGAACGGGCAAGTAGAAACTCTTGTACATGACTGTCTAACTCTGTTTACAATCAGTTGAAAATTTGGAGGTTACTTGTATTTGGCAATAGCAGATACTTCTCAGGAGAGGTTTGTCTGAGAGTTTAAATGCCTTTTATAGCACTTTTCTTTCTGTAATAACTTTTTGTTAGATGAATGCTTTAGTGCTAGTGTCAAATGGCTGTTTCTTATAAAGAGCCCATAACATTCATTTTACTGCTGAATGTGTTTTCTTTTCTCAAAAATATGGATGGGAAGACAAAATGACAAATCATATATATAAACCTGATTAATGTTGTGGCCCTTAGACCACACGCATATGAAACAGAATAAAGTAGTTTTGTAAACCCATAGTTGAAATGAATGGACTTGGGGGACGCTCGTACAGTAAACAGACAATTCACCAGAATTGAACCTGAATTTCCTGCTTGATACTCTAGTGCCACCCCTCTTTCATTGCCATCACGTGGCATGAAGAAAGAAGGTTCAGTGCTGGGTGTCTCCCATCAGTTACGTCATTTGAAGAGGACTGAACCATTAAATGTAGTGAGTTACCTTGGTCATGCAGTGCAGTGTGCTCAGACTCTGGGGAGGAGTTGCAGAGCACTTTGGGAATTCCACTAACTTACTGCCAACCATTGCATTTTATCCTGTGCAAAATTGCGAGGTTTGGAAAATTCAGTTCCAAGGGAAAAGATGACAGCTTGAAAAAATATTGTATTGTTTTTGTAGCAGTGTCTGAGGTGTTGGGGATTTTGGTTTGTTTTGGTTTGTAGCCTTTTTTTTTGGGGGGGGGGGGGCTCACCAAAATGGAGATTGGTATTAAGATACAACACCTCTCTAGTGTTGGGTAACATTTGCCACCTACTTTTCTAGGTGACTCATTCAGGACTTTACATCCTGTTCACCAAACACAATGATAATTTGAAGATGTCACTGCAGAGATGATAAAGGCAAGAGAAAAATTATACTGATGTGGTTTTGGCATTTTCCTGCCAAAGAACCGTATCTTACCTCTCCTTCAGCAAGCAATAGCCATCATTCCCGGTGTGCTAGCACTGACAGTGTGGTTCTAATTAACTGGATCTTGACGTGCTTTCCAGCTGACCTTTACATAACGTTTGCTTTGGCAGTGTTGCAGGCCATGATACTGTTTTGCTTCTGTCAAGGTTACAACTGCACGTATTCCAGTATACTTTAGTTTGGTATTGAAATACTGCATTGAGCACTAACCCGTTCATTACTGGATACTATAGCAGACACATTGAGCAAGCTTACACACCAGACACGACTGCACATGCCAAGTATGACTCATTTTGCAAATGTACTGCAGAAAACTGCTGCTGAAATGCAGTCACAGCCTGATCTCAGTACCTTCCACAGAGTGATCAAAGTTTATCCGCTGTCTGACATGTTATCTGAAGTATTTAGAGGTTTTCTCAGTAAGTAATGAAGATAAATAGTTTCAGAAAGTTACTTGGATCATTCTAAGTGGGATGGAGGCCTACCTTTTAGATAGCTAACTTGTGATGAAATTGGTGCTATCTGTACTGATTAAAGCGTTAGTTTTAAGTGGATGTTCAGGTTCTTTATGATTGCCATTGGAGCTTCCCAGCTTTTCCAAAAGTAACCCTTAGTCTATCCATCTCAGTCAAAACTGAAGCTTAAAAGATACCCTAGTGTTTCATAGTAAGTCATAGGCAAAGGCTGTAGAAGTAGTTCAAACGTCACTTCTCCACATGTTAATCAAGGGATTACTCTGCTGGAGTTTCAGGAAATTCATAAAATAGGTAATTCATGGGAGTTCTCATTCTCTTCTAAATGCATAACAGTAAGAGGCAGGTAGTTAAGCTCCACATTCTACTTCTCAAAAATCCTTCAGGTGTTTTGTGACTAATATTCAGCTCTTGCCAAAGACACTAAAATCCCACATGAACAAAGGTTGTAAATAGTTGGTGCTTTGTCCTTTCCAGCCCTAAAAACAATAAAACACATTTCCTGTCTCACCCTTTTAGACTACCTTAACAAGATCTGAGCTTTCATATATTCTGTTAATTATGGGAACACTGGAGATTCAGTATCGTTTTGAATCTACAAGTAGAATCTAGTGTTGTCTTGTTAATGAAGGCCCTGGGATATGAATTCATCAATTACATGAGATAGACACCTTTAAATTACAATTCCAAAAGCCCTTAAGACAAAATATGATGTATTACATCAATACAATTACCATTTTCTCCTCTGAAGGTCCAGTTGTGTAAACCAGTGTGATCTTAAAAGGTCTAAAGCCCTTTGAAATGCAGGTAAAATTGCCAGAATAAGCTGCATAATTTAACTGAGCTGTATAATTTAACTGTCTAAATTTAATTGGGTTTATCCTTTTGTCAAGTTTGACTCTTGAGAATTCCACCTGTGCTCTGTTTCACTATTCCTGCATCCTTTTACTGAGATTGGGAATTTTGTTAGATGTCATGAGACTGATTTTGGTTGGAATGTGGAGTCACAGCACAGTAGACAATCTGGGACACATACTCCTAGAATAAGCAATAACCCACCCACATTATATTATTATATAGACAGCTTGTATTGTTTGTAATTGTGAAAAGAAAAACAACTAAAACCCCTGAAACCCTATTAAATCTTCAGGAAGGGAATTCATCCGTTTGAACTGTCAAGCTTAGGGCATGTAAGAAAACATCTTTTCCACAAAGGATGTTTCTGGTATTTTTAGAACCTGCTAAACAAGGCAGTTGTGTTTCTTACACTGACGAGGTTTTTGTGGGACATTTGGGAAGTATAAATATGTTGCATGCAGAACAGCATTGTTTCTTAGAAAAAAAAAAACAATTTTGGCCATTCCAGGAAGCAGCAGTCTGTGGATGTTCATACTTACTAACAAATTACTACTTCAGTTTGTTTAGAAAACAGTCTGAATCTGAATTATGGCCCTATTAAAAGAGAAAAGGGACACCTAAGCAATATCCTTTCCTGCAGACATCTGTATGGTGAATATTAATTCTTTGTCTCCAAAGAGTTCAGGCTAAAGTCCAAGGCTCAGTATTTTTGCTAAAGAGCAGCACAAGAAAAAAGTTACTCAACTAATAGGTTTTTTTTTTATGAATTCATTACCAGGATCTCAGTATTCTTAGGGAAATTCTGTTTCCTGGCTGTCCCCTTCTTGATTCACACAGTTGACAGTGGTTCAGTATTAGCATTTCTGCAAGACTGAAGTTGAACAGACCTTGTTTTGTTTAAAACACATCCATCTTGTCTATAATTTGCAGCTGAAGATGGAAACCAAATGTTTTTGGGATGCTACATCTGCCTGGAGGGTTTCTGAGCTGTCTTGTCTGCTCTTTCATTCTCCACCAAACTTCAGCTAAAAGGAGAACTTCAGCATTAACATTTTGTGTCATTTCCGATAGCTAAAAATAGTGTTTAAGTATTGAACAGAAAAGGAGGGGAAGGGATGAAATAAGCATCGGCTAATTAGTGGCATGGAAACAGTCCTAGTACAGAGCCAGCCCATGCAGTTTCCTATGACAACCCTACCCACCAGTGGCAACTTGAAAGCTTTGAGGCAGAATTTTGTGTACCTTTTCCTAGCTCATGAACCATTTAAAATCATCTTTTAGTTTCTCTTCATCGTTGTCAAAGAGCAACATCTCTGAACCTTGTAGTTCAACTGGGATCCTTCAGCTCGCTCACGAAAGCAAGAATTGTTTAAGTTTTGTAGCATTTTAACTGCTCTGAAGTAGATGAAAGGCAGTATGAGTAAAAAAGCAGTGAAACATAAATAAAGGGAAAATTATTATGTTCACCTTAACTGTGAATGAAAGAATGACAATGAGAAAGTGAGTTAAAAGAGAAATAACAGAAATTTGAAAGCTCGAGTTAAATCCAGGTGTAAAGCATCCTAAAACAACATGGGTAAAATAGAGGCTTTATTTTGGAGTATAGTGAATGCTTCCATTCAGGAAGATGTGCTTTTGAAATGAGCGTTTTGTTGGCTGCTGTTACGGTTATTGGTTATGCTGTTGGAATAACCAATGCAGTTACCTGTTCTAGTGGAATGAGAACATGGGTAGTTGTTTGTTCTATGTAATAAGGGGGTAATTTGTACATACAATATTTAGCAGCTTATTTTGCATGTTGGATTCGGTATTGAAATTCTCTTGAGCAACATTGCACATGTATGTGCAAAGAGGGATGATGCTGCTATCTGTCATGAAATAGTGTCTTTAAACAGAGTCATGGAGTGTGTGCTTGGAGTTTAGATAACCACAGCTTCTGTTGCGGCTGTAATGCTACAGTGGGGAGATAAAAGCAGCCCCCTGATACTGAAAATCCCTCTGACTGTGATGGATGGTTGCCTCCTCGTATCATGGTTTCAGTTGTGGCGAACTGGAAGATATTTATGCCTCTGCCTGTCTCTTGTTCTGTTTGTCATTAACTGTGTCTATTTAAATTTGCAACATAATGCTTTCAGTTACTTTGTTTTGACATGAATGGCCAAAATTGATGTAACTTTGCAGAGATGTATATTAACATGCTCCCGAGGCTTTATGTGAGTTTGAATGAAAGAATTATAAATAGAAGAATCACCAGGGTCACCAGAAGTTGAAAATGGATGAAGGACTGCATGAGATGTGGAGGGATTGCAACAGGGAAGATCTATCCTACAGGATTTTGTAGAGTTTGCAGGTTGTTGTCTTTAAAGGTAATTTTATGAGACCAGTGGATGCAGTGAGGAGGGAGAGGGGACAGTGCAAGTGATCACTAATCAAGAGGTTTGTCCATTTTTCCTGTCATGCTCTACCCAGTCATTTACTCTCCCTTTTAAAACTTGCCTCTATTTCCTTCCAGCTAGAGCAGATCTTGAGAATTTGCTGTGATTACATCTTGTTGCTTGCAGTAAATGATCACTACAGACCTAAGGCAGCTCCCAGGTGAAAATAAAATTAGGGAATAAAATCCAGTAAAGATCATTTAGAATAGATGGACATTACTGGACTGATAAAATCTTGTCAGTTTTCCACTAGGAAATGTGAGTGGAATGGGAAGTGTAGGGAAGCATCCTCTCCAGTAGCCAACAAGGCAGTAAACAAGATAAGTAAGAAACAAACTGAATTCCGATGTAAAGGCCACACAGCTCACACAGGTAGGTAATTACAGCTCCAGCCCAGGCCCATTCTCACTGACTTCTTGGGTCCTACGTTTGCAGTAGGATTAATCTGCTGCCCATTATATCCTTTTACCACAGGGAGGTCTGATAGTCCCAGCCTGTGTGTCCCTTCATTCAGGGCTGTGTTTATTAGAAGGAAGCAGCCAGAGAAGCGCCTTCATCTTCCTCAAACGTGTCTTCCCCTAGCAGAGACTTTTTTGTTGAGTAAATATCTTATCTTTTGAGCTGTGTAAACTTTGCCTTACGAGACAGAAAACTTTCTCCCTTTTCCCCTTACAGTGTTGTTATATGTTGCAATCCATAGTTGTAAAAATTACTTTTAGTAATTGTAGAGCTTGTATATAACAGATATTTGTAGCTGAGAGAAATAGCTGTCTCTTTATTTTGAAAATACACAAGTAATGTTCAAAACCAAAATACGTAATCATTTATGTATTAAACTGAAGTGCGATCTGAGGACTCTCTAAGCTTCAATGGAGTCATGTTATCAGAGGCATTGCCAAAGAGCTAGAAGGAGAGAAAAAAAACCATCAACTTGAGACTGCTTTATAGCTTAAATTGATAGCTTCCTCTCTGCAAGACAGCAGTTCATGTATGGATAGATGGTCTTCATAAAAGATACTAGAAAGAAGCTCATTAATGCAGGAAAATAAATAGGTAACTCTGGGTTTATCCTATGAAGTAAATAGCTCCTATAAACCTCATGACCTAAGTTCACTGTCCAGATAAACAACTGTGCACAAGTCCTGTATTTAGGCTCCAGACAGATTTTTCTTTAATTGGAAAATAAATAGTGTGTGTCAGAAAAACAATTGACACATTTTGGCCACCCACATGGTGCACAGTCTGGCAGAAAAATTGCCCATTCAAGTCTGACCTGTTTTAGAATACTGTAAATACCAGATCTGAGCTGGCTGAATCCCTTGAAAATAATACATGGAGATTTCTTATTGGTAACTCAAAGAAGGGTTTGAGTCATTTCCATGTTCCAAAGGGAATCTGTAATAGCCTGACCTATGGAGTTAGCAAGGGCTCCATGTGCTGCACTCTCTGGGGCTGGGCAGTCAGCTGCACCATTTTCTATTTATGGTAGTATGAGTTATGGCACAGGATGAGAGGAAGTATCGTGACTATTAGTAATCTAGCGATACGAGAACTATCTTTGCTTCTCTGACCTCATTCATGTTAAGAAGAAATCCATGCACCAGTCAGAGGTTTCTATTGACTGCATTGCAATGTGCTGGAGGTGGATGGTGTGATACTTTCCAGAGCAGATCTCACAGCTGGATTCTCAGTTACTAACATTAATGTGTAGACAGATTTTCACTTTGCCTTATGTCAAAAGCTTTGGCATTTTGGCTTTGTTTTTAAAATGGACAGGAGTATAAGTAGTTGAGAAACCAGCTTCAATTACTGGAAGGTAAGTCAGTGTCTTGGGACTGTTTACTCCCAGAACTCTGTTGGGTGAGCAATGAAGACCTATAGTGCTGGATTTTGCTTGTAGGGAGCACAGCTTCTAGGACAGTGAAATATTAATAGTGGAACTGAGATTTCATAGAATCTTAGAATCCCATACTGGTTTGGGTTGGAAGGGACCTTAAAGTTCATCCATTTCCAACCCTGTGCCATGGGCAGGGACACCTTCTACGAGAGCAGGTTGTTCCAAGCCCTGTACAGCCTGGCCTTGAACACTGCAAGATTTGCAGGATATTGGAGAATTTAAAGGTGGTTAACACACAATGAAAAGTAAACAGCAGAGTAACCTCTCCTTCCCCTGTACCTTCCACTTGCTTCTTGTGATGTAGTTTATTGTGCTCAGGCCACACCATCTGATTTTTTTTTAGCTACAGTAATGCATTACAGCGGTCATAGAAATAGGGTCAGAGATGTAAAGTGTATTAACTTGTGTTCAAGAGAAAATGAAAGCTTAAAGAAGATCATTGTCTTTGAGGGTGCTAATGGTCACTGCTTTAAGGATTTGGATAGCAAACTGTTCCCTTGGACATGGGATGTATCTCCAAAGTACTTCTGATGTACAAACACCTTTTATATTGCAGGAGCACACAGCTCTGTCTGGCCACTGCCTGGAAACACCTGTAACACAGTCCTGGTCCTCTGCAGTCTTGCCCTAGGCTGTCAAGGTGGCATGCTGCACAAGTGCAGCATGATGACTCATGTCAGAGCTTTCCTCTGCACAAAGCCAATGAGGTCACTTTAGGTAAAAGAAAACTATCCTAATCACAGGAAGAAAGTATGAGAGAGGTCTGCAGGCCCAGGAAGAGAGCCAGCCTTCTGCAGCCTTCTCTAACTTAGTAAATTAATAAACAGCTGTTGGGCTTTTCACATTCTCTCAGCAGTAAGTGTTGTTAATCAATTTTTAATGCAGCAATTAAAAGACAGGAAAACTGCTATCCAGCTTTCACTAGAATAATTGATTTCTGCAAGTTCTTCACTGTGTTAACTCTTCTGCTTCAGTGTAAGAGTTTGGTGTAGATAACCTGAGTAGATCAAATGGAAGACAGAAGGAAACAGAGCTATGTTACTAGCAACCTATTAGTTCAGAAATGAGGCTGCTGTGTAGTTTGGATTGCATTTATCCTGCCTGTGTATTTATGAGGAATGCAAATAGAAAGCCATCCAAGATATTTGGCAGTTAGGGTTGCAGATAATGCTTCCATAACTACAGTAAGAAGAACCAAAATGAAGCAGTAATGATATGTGTTTAAATACCAAATCTGCTGAATTTTTCAGTCCAAATCCACAGGAATTCCCAAACATGGGGTGTTATGATCTAGAATTGGGGCTGGCATTACCAGAGCATTCAAAGCAGTAGTGTAGCACTGCAGTACTGAGCTATCTGGTGGTAGATAGCTTGGGATGGGCAGAAGGAGGAGGGTTTGTATTATCTTATCTTAGGAGTTAGTGGAATTAAGTGCCAAAATGAGAAGGCTGCTTTCTGGTTGTACTTCACTTGGCATATTGCTGAGGATGAAGTTGAGCTCATAGATGTTTGTCTTAGGCAGTAAGTAGCTTGGATCCTGTGTTTGTAAAAATGTTATGTGTTCATGGGCAACTGCAAAATGCATCCACCCCTTAAGATACACCTGGAAAAGATTCAGTAAATGTCTTAAGCTCCATAGGAGACTGAGGCACATTGCCCTGTTTCTGCATTCATTCACATGCCTGTAGCGTTACTGACACAGATACACTGCAGGTGAAATACCTGTGGCAGCAAGGGATGGTACTGAAACTCTCCAATTCTGTTGTGCAGGTAACGGCATTTTGTGATGTGGATGAAAAGAAAATAACAAAAGGATTCTACACTTACGAGGAATCTGAGGTTTGTTCTTTCCTTACTGAGATCTGAAAGGGGTCTGGGCAAACTGATTTTAAATCTCATATGGCTACTCATTCTGATAAGGAAGCTGTGACAGAAACCTGGATTGTTGGGGATTGATACTGGAATGCAAACTGTGGAGCCAGAGCTATGGACCTCACTGCAGTCAGGTCAGAAAAACATACTTTGGAAGGATTCTGACAGGTTTTTTTTTTAAGTGGGAGCAGAATTTGGCTCATGATGGATAAATTCCAATACCTATTAAAATAAAGCAAGCTTCTGTGATTAGTTGTAACCTATCTGTGTACTGTAGTTGTACTGGATCTGAACAGAACTTTGGTAGGTTCCTTAGCAGCTTAGAATTGTAAGCAACAGCATTTTATTCCCTAGACAAGGAAGTGTAGTATTTAGATGGCAAGAAACAAGCCAAATGGGGAAAAAATGTCTTGTTGCAGCCTGGTGTGCCCTGACCCCGTGCTGCCCTCAGCCACACACTCCTGCTGTGGTGTTACCATGGGCCATGCAGGCTTGTGGCAAAGGGGTGACTGGATTCAATGAGCTGATCTGGCAGAAGAGGAACCTTCCAAATAAAAGGTTCTCCAGTGAGTTATCTTGTGAAACAATTACCCTGAGGTTGCGTGATCCTTGTATCTGATGGGAGTAGGACTGAGGGATAGAGGGCGAGGAGGGGCAGCTCCTCAGATACACAGCTTGTGCCTATACCACAGTAACTAAAATCATGGACTATATGCTGGGAAGCTGAGGAGTGCTTTCAGCTCCATGAAAGAAACTGGAGTTTGGGATTTTGACCTGGAATCCGGAGGACTCACTACCAAGCAGTGTCGCAATACTGTCAGCATTAATTGTTTCAGCTTCTGTGCATTTGTCTTCCTAAGACATAGCCATGCTCTCAGAGCAGTCATGAAGAAAGATTGTACTGCAAACTGTTGTGATTCCTCAGAAAAGTCTGCAGCTTGGCTCCATGGTGAAGTCCCAACTGGGCACAAGCCACTTAACAGCTCCCACTGAGAGGGACGGATCTCCTTTGTACCCACTACTGTGCCTGCTTTGATGTGTCTGATGGCATAGTAAGTGATACAGCTCACCCAAGTGGCTGAAAATTAACCTACCAAAAACCCCATATTATTTTATGGGGTAGGCTATTAGAGCAGCATACCTGGCCATCAGATTCAAGAGCGAACTGTTTGGGAAAGGGCTAAAAGTAGAGTTTGGAGGTAAGGAAAAAATGGTGAGGGAGAGAGACCTTCTCCTTCCAACAGCAGAAAGCTCTTAATTCAGATCTGGTGTCCTTTGCAATGTTGCACAAAGAAATTCAATTGTACTGAACAGACTGCGGTAAGAACAGGGGTGCTCGAGCCAACTGGGAAACAAATGAGTGTGTGAGCAGCTAAATGTGTATAGTCTCAAAATAATGTTTCCCCCTGTTAGCATGCAGTAGCTTCTAAAAGTAAGCCCAAGTAGCCCTGTGTGCATCTGCTGAACCCTACTGCTTCTTCCTGCAGGAGAGACCAAAACCAAGAGTTCCAGTTTGTCACTTCAGAGATGCAGCTCCTCCCTTCATTATCTGCGTGAAGCTGGTGAGTGCCACCTTCAGCCTTTGCTTCACATTTGAAACTGGCATTTGCTCCTTACAAATACTAAGTTCTATTTACTGCAAGTAGCTTTTCCCAGAACCTTTTACTAGGAAATTGAATGGCTTTTTAACCAGATTGATTGTGCAGAGTATTTCAGGGATTTAGAACAGCAGTATTAAGTACAGATGTATTAAGAATCATGAAAAGTACAGCCTCTGTAAGGGAACTTGGATCTGTTTTGCTTTCTTGCCCAACATTATATACACAAATGGGCAGACACAGTTATCACCTGGACTCATTTACTCCTCATATTTTGCAGCCCTTTGTATGACAAAGGCTTTGGTTTCTAAATCAGACCTGAAAAACTGGTTTTGCCTTGCCAATGCCAAAGCCTTTTCTGTGCCCAACTGTGGTAACTTTCTTATTTCAGCTGCTTTAATTGACCTACTAACATAACTAGAAGATGATAACCAGCAATTATTTCGCTGTTACATTTAAAATAGCAAAGCACAGTGTATGGAGTAACACTGAAGTTTTAAAGCAAAACAGCAACTACATTTTAGTTGCAAACATTAGTAAAAAGTCTGACAGGAACCAGACCTGTATCTAGATATGAACACTGACATCCCAGCACTGTGCTGGATCTGTGCAAAGACTGATGAGCTGCATCTCATTTGATAGTCTCCTTTTAACTGAGCATTCCCAACTTTATGATCACCTCTGAGATCATGAGTTGTAAAGCCCGACTGAAAGTACCTTAGGGCGTTATCATGTACTGTTGGTTGATAAATTATTGGATAAGCTAGTAATATTACAACTAATTTAACTTTTCATACTATGTATAATGGTGGGTGGAAGTCCCTAGACAAAACATCTGTGCAACCTGTTATAAAGCACATTTTGAAGCCCTCACAATGAGACTATAATGCAACATCTTGTCTGAAAACTGGTCTGCAACTTCAGCAGAAATGCTCAGAAGCACTGCAGATGCTGTGCCTTCTCTATGCCTTGCACAATTGCTCATGGAGCCAACCCACCCAGTTCCTGGTCAGGTAATGTAACTAGGGCTCAAAGCAAAACACCTTTCACTATACAAAGTATTTCAGCCGCCTGCTGAAAGGTTTCTTTCATCAGACAACCTAAACCCTTGTTCAGAATCTACAAAACCACTGTATTGTCAGACTCACTCCCTTGGTCCATCCTCTGAAGATGCATTAGGAACCAAATAGTGCAAAGGCCCTGCAGAGCTGTGCCTGGTATCGCCCTCCTGTTCCACACTGCAGCATGAGAACAAGTTGTCTGAGCCCCCCCCCCCTACTAATTTGAACCTTCAGGTTTTCAACATACACTTCATTTTTGAATGGAAACATTTCTGAGCCTGGCTTTTTGTTTATGGTTAGTTCTGCAAATAGGGCTTTCTTCTGTGGTCTAAAGACCAGAATTACCCAAACCTGTTACAACCTGAAACGTGTTTGTCTGGTTGAGCTCATTCAGTCTTTCTTCCCTGCCAGGATTTGACAGGTGGAGCATTTGAAACAAACCTGAACATGCTGAACTTAAAGGAAGGGGTAGATTATTATCACTTCAACTAAAAACCAAGGTAAGGCAGTGATACCGAAGCTGTGTTACCCTCTGTGTATCTGTGAGCATGAAGACCCAAGTGTTCAGAGGTTTAGAATTTTTTAGCAATTCATGCTTTATTAAGTTAATCTTTGTGCTGAGCAACCCCTTTCTAAGGGAAGTACTGGTTACACCATGGATAATGCTATTTGCTCATTTTACTATTGCATATCCTCTGTTTACCAAGTTCAGTTTGATCATTAAATTGTATTTCTAATTTAAAGAACCGTCAAACACAGGCCATAACATTACAAGGGGACGGTTACCATAGGGAACCCTTAGAAATGCACTAAGCAAAGCCTGTAACCACTGGAAGTGTAAAGACAGGGTTCTGTCAAACATCACTCAGCCATTCCCTGCCACTGGATGCCACAGCCGGTGCTGGCCAAGGTGAAGCTGTGACTGGAGAGTGACATCTTCCAACTGGGGCTGTGTGAAAGTAGCTGTTTCTGTACTGTCATCTGGCTGCCAGATGTGTGGTTGCATGGACAGACACTCACCATTTTCACTGGACCCTCTCAGGTTTTCCTGAAAAAGCAGGTATTGCCAGCACGACTCATGGTTTTTCTTGCAGCAGGGACCTATAGAAGTAACTTCACAAATCTGAGGTCTTTTAAGAATGTTCTAAATTTTTCCATTTTAATGACAGTGCAACAACACAGGGGCTGCAGGTTCAGGAGCATTCTTCCTGCAGTAATACCTATAGGCAGCCCTGCATCACACACAGATACATGAATTAGTACTGATTGTGTAACAGGCAGCAAATGACTCTGATCTACACTGAATTTGATCTCCCAGACAGGTTGTAAGTACACTTAGGAAGTACAGAATAATATAAATTACAGTTACCTTTTTAAAAAGGCTCTTGGAGACATCCAGGATGTAGTTTTGGAAGTGAACACCTGCAGGAGAAGACTGCTGCAG
Organism: Forpus xanthops; assembly: GCA_032466535.1. Lineage (NCBI taxonomy): Eukaryota > Metazoa > Chordata > Aves > Psittaciformes > Psittacidae > Forpus > Forpus xanthops. The sequence continues at coordinate 33,533 of JASSUY010005309.1, read as the reverse complement.
TTTGTAGCAGGCATTTCACAGAGAAACTGGCTTGGGTTTAGCTCCTCTACCTGGATTTTTCCTTCCCTTTAAATTTTCATAGATATGAGTATATACACACATACACACACACACACACAGAACCACTGTTCTACCTGAAGCGCTGGGATAGTGAGATTTAATTCAAACCATCAAATAACATGGTGTAATTAGAGTATCATGTTGCCTGTGCATCTGTCCTCCCCAGTACATTAATCTTGCTAAAGATCATAAAAGTTACTAGCAATTTCATTTTATGTTTGATAAGAAATGGTCTAAATTCCTAGTGGTTGCTTGAAGTACTCTGTTCTTCAGCGGGACGAATCTTCAGTCCCTAAAGCTAGTACCTCAAGAATCACTTTGAATTACTTCTATAAAGAGCTACTGAGAGGTTTTGATTCAAGCTGAAGTGAAACCTGGATTTTTTCGTTTTACTATGACATAAGTGTGACAGATTTATCCACAGAGATATCAGATGTTCAGGAAGATTTCATTATCACTAAGCACTGCCATACGGACCTCAGAAAGACAAATCTTTTCAGAGACTAATGCCGCAAGGTAGGTTTAATACTAAATGCGTGTACAGCAAGCATGGCCTGAATAGCTCCATTCAGAGCTGTAGAAGTATAAATCATTGACATCAAAAGAAATAACCTAGGTCAGTTGTGACAGAAGTATGAAGAGAAACCGCCATCTTGTGGCTACAGGTAATGGATTTAAAAACTGAAAACACCGAATCGTTGTTGCCTGCCCATGACAGAGCTGCACAATGCTCTAAGACATGATCTCTGCCTCTTCTCTTGTTCAACAGCATGCTGCACAGCTCCTGATGAGAGCGCTTTTGTCAGGATGCTGCAGCATGAATTCATCCATCTTAATGGCACCTGAACCCAGAGGTTCAGTTGACAGACCAGCAGCCAGTGCCTGCAGCTTCATTATGCCGAGCTCTAAAAGAGAAAAGAAACACATGGAGTAGGCATGTATCACTGTTTTAACAGTACCCAGTCATGTACTTTAGTAAACTAAAAACGGAGAAGAAAATGTACACATACAAAGCTGTTACACCTACTGTCCTTTCTAACACTGTGAGTTTTTAACTATCCTCTAGCAGATTTTACTTGTACAAGTTTTAAAGGCATTGCAAATGCTGATTTCAGCTGAAATTAACTTTGGCCACCTTTTCATACTGTTATGCTTGGCCTCCTCTATTTATGGGAGCTCTGGAAGAGCAATGTTTTGTGCACTGTCACTTTCAGAGTTAACTCCAGCAGTTCTCAGGGCAGGTGCAGGCTTCCCTCTTTTTGCTGTAAGTTGTAAGATTCTTTTATGTTAACCGAGGAGGAAAAGATAAGGTTCCAAATTCAGCACCTAACTTCCAGATTACACATGATGCTGTTTGTAACAGTCCCACCTGAAAATACCTGTGTGTATATTTGGGTATTTCTTACTTTTTGTATACATTAGAGACAGTTTTCTCCTAACTTCTCTCAGCCTCCAGTAATTAAGGAATTGAAATAAGGGATTGATTTTGAGATCAGGGAGTTCATCTTGTAACACCTTTATTTTGAACATCTTTATTTTCTGGTGTTTGAGAGAAAACGCTGACTCGGCAATGCTGGGGGTGATTTTTGCTCTGAACCCACCTCCTGTGTGGGTGAGAAGGTCCGGCTCTTGCTTACCAACAGTACAAAGCTGTAGCTGCAGATTTCTTAAAATTGAACTAAAAGCACAAAGGTGTAGACATGATGGTAAAAGCTGAAAGATGAGTAAAGAAACTGCTGTGGGCACAGCAGGGTGTCTCAAGTTTACTCACAGTAAGTAACCACTTACGTATGGTCCTCTGACCAATTTGTTAAATAGACTTTAAGTGTTTATAGTATCTGTCTATCTATATCTGTTTCAATCAATGATAACTCAAAACGCAGGATCTACTTGCATTAGGAAGTATCTTCAGTGTAAATGATTATCAGAATATTACACAGGAGGAACTGGCTAACCTGAAAGATTTACAGTGATTGCTGAACTGGCTCTGTGTGATTGTTACATGATGTAAAAACATCACCAGCTAAGATCTCCTTTGGATGCTATGCAGGAGAAAGGACTTGTTGGCTTTCAGCCACAGATGGTGCAGCTGTGAAAAAGGCTAATGCTAAAAATGCAGTTCTGTGGAGGGCAAAAGTGACAGTCATTTGCTTAATTCTAGTAATGAAAATAAACCTAATGGTGTGCAGGTAGTTTAGAACATGAGGGAAATGAAGATCCACCCTCTTTGGAAAGAAGATTGCTCGGGTGAAGTTTCTGAATTCTAAAATTCTAAAACAAAGGACAAAGCATTCCAGAGCTATGAAAGCATGATGAGTAGTATTACAAAGGCCAAGAATAAATCAATATAGCACTATTTTTAAGCTTAATCTATTTACAGAATAGATTACATGCTGTGGATGCCTGTGATAAGTAGGGAAGGAGCCCTAGGTCATCAAGCATTTTCACCTTGTCTTGTATTGCTCAAAGTAAAAATAACTTTTCTTGGTAAATTGTCATGTTAACACATGTTCTCTAAAGCAGTAATGATTCAGCCTCCTCACCTTTGGACAGGGAGGAGAGGAACCCCCGACTGAGCAGAAAATCCTGCACTTCTGAAACACGGAGCGGACGGACAACTCCAAAAGATCTGCATGAAATGGGGCTTACGTGGGGACACGGTGCCTGCCTTCTGTGTATGTACTAATTGTTAAATTCTGTTCTGACTCTTAGGCAACGTTAGAACTCTGTGCTTTCATCTCACATTATCATTTTGCTGTTGAACTTGATGGGGAGGGTTTTGTCCTTTCTTCTTTTTCCCCAGAAATGTCAGGCAGTGTTTGAAACATCTGTACTGCATTTTCATTCTAGGTTTTGTCTGAGTAAGATGTCATGCTACAGGCCTGGAATGTTTTCAAGAAGCAAGACTGGAAGGGCTCAAGCCGAAGAGGCTCCAGCAATTCTCTGTATTGTGTAGTCAGGTGTGAGGAAGTTCTTCCTAGTGCACATCGATGTATTCCCAAACCAGTGAAGAACCACAGCTGATGCACACCAAGTACTCAGTAGATGTGGGGGAGAAGTTGATCATCGCTGTTTCTCTAAACCCCCTCTGGAGCCTGTTGCTTTTTCCTACCTTGGACACCAGCTGTGGTTTGGGCACGTTCATGAGATCACAGAGGCAGTTGCGCTTCTCTCTTACGACGGGCAGTTCAGCCTCCCTGTGTGAGAAAGTATTGTCCACTTAATAGATAAATAAAACCTGGAGGTTGGCCCTATCTGGACCGTCACTCTGCACTATGTGTGCAGCCATTCCTTCATGTACAGGTGTAGAGGTTTTTGTGTGACAAAGTTTAATAACGTTTTTGTACCACCTTAGGGCAGACGTCCCCTCAGTACACAGTTAAGTCTTCCACAAGTGACCAGTTAATGGTAAAATGTCCAAGACTATTACTTTTGATTCCTGTAGTCCAAAATCTAACACTTACTCATAGAACCCTTTTGACTAAAAGGGCAGTCATTTATTTTCTGAAATCACAGCTCCATTTTGTTTAAGAAGATTGCATCTAGAATTAAAATAAATGTCACTGGAGAGCATGTGAAGTTCTCCTGCAAAATCCAGACCTCACATTTGTCTTCTAAAGGTTTCTGCAACAGCATCATGTGTATGAGATCATTTCCTCAAGAACTGTCAGTTACAAAAAGCTCCCAAATGCCAAAAATCCATGCAGACAACATTCTTCTCCATGCTGTAAAAATCTACCACTCTGGAATGCTGTGAGACTGCTCCCATTACTCACCATTTCAGTAGATTTGTTTTGGTTTTGTTCAGTAACAACTGTAAATGAATGACTAAAAATTTAACTCTTAGCACATAAACTGAGTCCAAAACTACAGAGAAAAAGCTAAATGGGCAAGTTACTTTGGACAATTTGTCATATTTAATACTAGAAACCTTTCTGTAGCTGAACAAACTTCTTATTTATCGAGTTGTTAAACTGTGTTCTCCAACTGTTTGACAAACTGTTGTTCCAACAAGGAACAAATCTATGCAGCCAGTAATTACAGTCTTCCCCAAACATTAATTCTCATCTGGCTTCCTGCTGTTAATTCTTATTGTAATTCAGAAGTTACTGGTTGTTTTAGCACTGAGAGCACTTGGGAGTAACATGCAGCCCTCTCTGACACCCAGCAAAGGCTTGAAATGTCTCCTTTGTAAACAGGTAAATCTATGAGATAAAACAAGGTTGAAGTGAATGAGCTCTTCATCATCTTTAATCTTGGTGCAGTGGATGTGCTGCACTGGGGAGCTTAGAGCCAGCCCTGAACTGAGACAGCACCAACCAGGCAGTCCCATCACACCCTGGAAATGACAGTGGCAAAACAGACTGATTGCTTTGCTTGTAGTTTGTTTTCTTGTACTAATCCATCAGAGCTGTCCTACCACTGGTGCTTCTGGAGCTGGTTGGTTGTACGTGTACCATGTCTACCTGCGGTACTGTGAACACCTGTGTGACAGCAGGAATCTGCTCCTCCTCGTTTCTGTGAACAAATTCTTTATGTAACTTCTGAGCAAGCTTGTTCTTCTACTCAGACTTCATGAGGGAGCCCTGCACTAAACACGATACTAAGCACCAATATGTAGTTACACAACAGTGGTTTTAACGAGGCAGAACTGTTGATAACCGTTTCTTCAAACTTGAGACCACTACTCTGAGTTTAGTCCTGGAAAATTCAGGAAAAGAGAGCAGCAGCCATCCCTCACAATGACAAACTTGGGGTTTTTTCCCCAAACACAAAGTTATGTGAGCTCAAACACAGAAATAAACTAGACAGGTAATAAAATTTAAATGATGGAAGCATCGGTCTGAACAATGTAATCCTCAATGTTGAGGTAGCTTTGTTCTCTGAACGTGTCTTGGTTTTAGTTCAGTTTCAAGAGACGTCAATGAAGACAAAACCCCATTTAATAACCAAATAAATAATGTGTTTTTTTAATACCTGTCTCATGTATTGACTACTGCTTGAGGCAGGGCGTTGGGCCACTGCACACATGACCCACATCTACAACAAGGAAACACATTTAACATGGCAGCAAAACTAATAAACTGATTTAAGCTTTGGTGAATCCTACTTGGGAAGAACAGAGCCCTGCTTCCCTGCCCTTAGAGGAAGGTAAATGAGTGAATTATGCTCTACAGAAGTGATTGTATAATTCATGCCATCTTATGCTTGGGAAACAACTAAACTGTTCCAGTTCAAAGTATTTGCTTGAATAAAACGTTTGTAGTGTTTTGAGTAATGACATTTCATGGGAGATTTGAGCTGTTCTGCTAATTCTGTTGTTCTGCAGCTTGCAGAGATCCTTCCTTTCCCCAAATCCTGCCAGTGCTCATCCTGCCAAGAAACTGTCTGTGCACTTGATGTTTGACTGTGTGCACAGCCCGGTCTCTGCTTTGTGGAGAACTTCCAAGATGTCCTCCCTTTTTATGTTGTTAAAAATACAGGTATTTTACCTTATCTAGTAGTGAATTTACACCTACCACGATGGTATATGGTGTGTGTATACAAATATATATAAAACCCACACATATATATAATATATATACGTGCATACACAGGCACAATGGTACAGTGGGACAATATACCAGATAGACAGTTCTTTAGCACAGAAGAAACCTTTTCAAGAATAGTTTTTTTTTGGCCTAAAAGCAATAAATACTTTAAGCCAGGTATCATCTGTCAGGTTTCAAAGGAATCCAACTTTTATTTAACTTTTTGGTACAAAAATTACCGCAGTTCTTATCACTATCATTTGGCAACAAATGCACTTACCAGTTGGTATCACTGAGTATGGTTAGAACCGAATCCACGATGGCAGGATCCACCACTTCACAGTAGGTTATCAGCATCTCGTACACTTGGCTGGCCGTTGCTTTCCGTATCTGTGGCAAGAGGCAGAGGAAGGTCACAAGGCTGCACAGCCATGTGTGGCAGAGCCCAGTGCCACTGCTGGGACTTGCTCCTCATCACAGGGACAGCAGTTTATGGTAAGCACTTGGTCACAGTCAGAACCAGTCTGTCCATTCCTGCCTCTGACAAGGATCCGCTGCAGGAAGGAAGTTTGCTTTTGCACCTCCAGGAAATTCATGCTACTAAATAGTGTATTTTCACTCCCCTTTTCCAGGGTTTCACATTAAAGTTACCACTGTACCTCACAGGGAATGAATCCAAGTGTTTGAGACTGACCCATCCCTGGAAGCCAAACTGGATGGGGCTCTCAGCAACCTGAGCTTGTTGAAGGGGTCCTTGCTCATTGCAGAGGGGTTGGACTAGATGACTTTTAAATGCTTTCTATGAATGTGACCATTTCTTTGCTTGAGGCAAAGTTTGGCTCCGAGTTGGGTTGCTGCAGGCTCACAAAACAGACTTCCCAGCCTGGAGACTGTAAGAGTCAGCAGAACTCTTTACAAACCTGCTGGGAGACAGATGAAGAGCTGACCTGAACATTTTTACACTCTGGGCTCTGGAAGCGGTTAACGCTGTGGCTGGGCTGGGTCTGAAGTGCAGTGTGTGGCGGGATACTAAAGGGAAGACAGCAAAAGTGCAGCTAAACCTAATTCTGTTGGTTTTTTCCAAGAAAGCCTCTTGCTAAGCAAAGGAAGGCAAAAAGATGAGGTTTAGTAACTCCAGGCTTATCTCTGGATTAGCAGAGTCCAATTAAATTGACCCATCTGAAAAAGCAAAACATACTCATGATATAAAATACCAATAAAACATGAAACAGAAATGATCTCTGTTCAGTTCCTACGTTGTGCCCTTCCTGCAAAGGATTCTTCCTGTAGTCAGTACACACAACGTGGGAACAGCTGCTGCAGTGCCAACCTTTGCTGAGCACCACCTGATTTTAACCTTAAAAAGTAATTGGGCAAAAGTAATCAGTGTTGGAATGAACAGTGTTGGTTTGCATTGGCCAGACACCAGGCTCTTCAGGGTGTTCTCCAACCACTTCAGGACCTCATGGGTTGCCATTACCTCCAACAGCCTTTGTTTCTCTCTTGGTTTCTCACAGAACTCGACTGTGGCTGCAGCCCCATGGCTGCCCATAACATCAGAGGTGCAAGTCCTACCTCCTCACAGGAACAACCATTGACGCCCCAGGTGAATCCCTTGCACAGACACCAGGGACACACAGAGCTGTTGGATGTGTTTGGCATCACAGCAGCTGCAAGTCGGGGCTCCTGGGTTTTATATGGTGGAAACCACCACAAACCCCACAGACTTTGCTACAGCAACGAAAGTATTAATCAGCAAAGGTGTTATTATCCCCCAGATAATTCTCTTGTACATACTTGGAACTAAGAACTGATTTTTGTGCCGAGTTCCAGTTAGTTACATGACAAACCCCTGATAAACCTGCCTGCATTGCACAAGCTTTCGTCACGCCTGACAAACACAACGAATAAATACATTTTTCTTGAACGAGAACTATCAGAAATACCACAAAGCTAACAGTGATTAACTGATTAGAGCCTTAAAGCTCTAAAAGGAGAACAGATCTTCACTGTGTTGGGTGCTGCATAGAAGAAACAAATAACTTAGGCACCTAAATTGCTTCTTATTTTCCACAGAGGTGGAAAAGCAGAACGTATGCTGCAAGTATCCAACAGCCTGTTACAGGTGGCAGCACTGCAGAATACCAGACCCTTGAGAAATAAAACCTACTGTATACGTTAACAACTCTTACAGAGAATGCTGCTTTAATGCAGGTTATTTTTTATGTGTGAAGTATTTGAAACCATACCATTGATGATATGCAATGTCTTCAGTACTTACTACAGGAAATGGATGGCAAAGGAGGAGAAACAACTGAAAGAAAACTTTCTCTCTCATGTCTCCTTGAAACTGAATCAGGCCGCAAAACCTGGAAAACATCAGGAAGAAAACAGATTGTGAGTTGGAACTACAGAAGCACATTTTGTGGTGAGAATCATAGAATCATAGAATAGTTAGGGTTGGAAAGGACCTTAAGATCACTCAGTTCCAACCCCCCTGCCATGGGCAG
>JASSUY010005309.1:0-25332 GCA_032466535.1 Forpus xanthops | reverse complement strand
CTCTGGATGGCATTCCTTCCCTCCAACGTATCAACCGAGCCACAGAGCTTGGTGTCATCAGCAAACTTGCTGAGGGCACACTCAATCCCACTGTCCTTGTCACTGACAAAGATGTTGAACAACAGTTGTCCCAACACCGATCCCCGAGGGACACATACCCAAAAAGCAGTTTAAAACAGTCAAGAAAAGCATAAAATGGGCTGGAACTAGAATAAACTGGCTAAAAAGTGGTAAGAAGTTGGCAAAAAATGGGACAGAAATGGAAGAGGGGAATCTGAGAAAAGGGAGGGGGGGTTCTCTGCAGTGCCCAGGAAATCACGGTTCCAAGTGCTGTGGGAAAGCAAACACGGAGGTACCTGTGCTGAGCTCCCGGAGGGCTCCTGAGGTGCCACTCGCTGTGCCAAGTGCAAACACGTTTGACTCCTGATGGGCAGCACTGAGGGCGCGCTGGGACCCGCAGTGAACCAGCACCACACTGACACCAAAGCACAGGGCAGGCTTTGCCAGTGGAGAAGTGGCCCTGTGAGCCCTGGTGCTGCTGCCCCTGCTGCCTGGCCCAAGGGCTTTTACCCTGGAGCTAGATGTGTTTAACCCCAGTTTCTTAACAAACCCCCTTATCTCTGTCCCAGCTAAACCCAGGACAGCCAGCAGTTACTTCGCAGATCCAGGTACACAGACAAGATCTAGTCAATTGCGTGTGTTTTGCAGTGGCACCCAGCAGAGCTCTGTACAGTGTACACAGCTCACTGCAGCTTAAAGAATATCAGCAACATTTTAGAAGTAGTTAAATCCTACCAGATCCTTCGTATGTTTTCACCCCAGGCACCCACAAGTATAGGAAGCTCTCACAGCCTTCTATTATGTGTACTTGTGGGCTTTTTTCATTTACATTTCACATGAAATAGACCCAGCTCTTCTATCTGGTAATTTAAATTCACTTCTTACAAGCAAAGCAAAGATTACTTTAGTTCATCAACTCACACTCCTATGCTGGAGCGAAGCTTCCGGATGTCTTTGGATTTCTTGATCTCCTCTTTACAAAGGGTGAATAACTTCACTGCAAAGGGATGGCTGAAAATAGGAAAGAAGAGATGAATAATCAGTTCCAGTAGGGTTTCAACTCATTCAATGATTGCAAAGGTGCCAAATTAACATTCAAAGGTGAGGAAAGACAGCAGAGCAGGGAGTGCTTCCTCCACAACAGCACAGTATCAGCCCGCCTTTGGTAGAGCCACAGGCACATTTGGCTACCACCTCACTGGGTGTTCCTGGTTTTTAACAGGGAAGGGATTAGCATTAATTATTGCCCTATTTCCATTGCTGCAGCCTGCACGCTGAGGACTGAACTCCATCTACCCAAACCGACCCAGTGGCGGCAGGATATTTGGCTAGCCATGGCTTGTGTTCGCAACAGAGCGTGGTAGGATCAGAAATACCAGGTCAGGAATTACACGACGTAGCCAAATAGAAGTTACTTGGTCTGTGTGTCACTGTGGTGCATTGGGCCGTTCCCTAAGGGCTTCCACCAAACTTTACCTAAAAGGGCATAAATGTTGTTCTTGAACACTCGACCATTTCACTGCCCGAATTCCTTCAGTGCTTCCAGACAATGCGATTAAACACGAGGCTTGCACCCCTGTTATGTATCCCAGCCACGAAGCCATCTTCAAATATGTTGAGCAAATTCTTCCCTCTTTCCATTCCCAAGCTTTTTCCCAGACACTCGTACAAACACAAGCACTCTTAGTATATTCCAAGGGGCTACTAAAGAGACGTAAAGAGGGAATCTTGCTTTCATTTCAGTTCAAATGATTTAATCTCTTACTTGCTACACTCAAAGCTGAAGGGCTGCAGATGCAAAAGGAACTATTTCATATTTGTCTAGTAGCACGATTAACGGCTGTGTATTTTGGAAACCTCACTGTATTGTGCATGGAAAGCAGAGAGCAAAAATAGTAACATCCATTTGCTGCTACTGTGACTCAAAGCTGTGGAGAACAACTACTCGAGAGAGGCGTGTGGCATAATCTGCTGGAAAAAAGGAACATTTAAACCAAGCTGTTTCTAGGAATGACAAGATGTTTCGTGACGTTAATGCACTTTCTACACACAGCTTCCCGAACAAGAGCTGGTGGGTTTTGATTACTTGAAACAAAACCCAAAGTACTGGCAAAGACTGACTTGGTTAAAAAACCTTGAGCAACAAACCATGGCCCCATTAAGGTAACGAATGCTGTCTACAGCCGTAGATACTGTCCAGAAACCCCACTGAAAAAGGGTATTAAATTACCAAGGCCTCAGTGCTGATACTGGGGCTTCATAAGAAATGATCAGAGCCAAGAGTGGCTTTCAGGACCAAACCCTCTGTGGAGGCTGATTTAAAACACCTCTGTCAGCCCCTGGAAGAGCAGGTTCCTCACCATCCGCTGCCCATGGTTCTGTCAGCCCCGCTTCCACAGTCTGTGGAGCGTGACAAGCACGGGAGGCATGCACAGAGGAGATGTGTGCTGACAATGACAGACACCTGCATGAACGAGCCTGCGAGTGTGTGCCCACACCTCCATTTGTCTGCGTGCACCAGATCTGCTCGCCTCATGCCAAGAGAGTGAATGTGTTCCTCTTCTCATCCCAGTCACACAAACATTGTATAGACAACTACTTACAATACCTGCAGCACATGCCTGGCTTTCAGCATGAAAAAACAGCAGTGTAGTGAATTAGGTGAGATTTAAACAGGTTGAACAACAGGGATATCACTGGGAAGTGCAGCAACGATTTCAACAAAAGCATCTGGAATAAATTTAATACACATAGCCTTATGTGCAGCATTTTGTGCTTAAAACAGATGCACTTTCTGTCATTTGCCAATTTCACATTTGCAATAACCAACCCTAACCTATGTGTGATCTTGGATGACTCAAACAGCGTGGCCTCTTGAAAGGAAATTGAGAAAATTCCTTCTCCTGTGTGGGCACAGCGCCAGCAGGAACAGTCGGCATCTGGGGAGCAGGGATTAGCCTAAAGCCTTTACATGATGTAACCGGGCACACGTGGGGCTGCAGCAACGTGAGGGCTTTTTCCTCCTGAAGGTGGGAGAAGCTTCAGCCACTCAGCTGATGCTGCCCAGGTGGCCAGGAAGCCTCTGCCAGGCTCTGCTGTTCGGTGCCTAACGCAAGAGCAGTACAACTGCTCTAGAAAAGACCATGTTCAGTAAAGAGAGAAATCACAGAACCCCAGACCGGTTGGGGTTGAAGGGACCTTAAAGCTCATCCAGCTCCAACCCCTGTCACAGACAGGGACAGCTTCCACTAGAGCAGGTTGCTCCAAGCCCCGCACAACCTGGCCTTGAACACTGCCAGGGATGGGGCAGCCACAGCTTCTCTGGGCACCCTGTGCCAGTGCCTCAGCACCCTCACAGGGAACGCATACAATGTGTAATGCATAGCAGTACATAGAGATCTTCAGTCGGAGCTCAGTGGGGACACAGAGCATCCTGAAGCACTGGAAGACATCCAAATGTGATACATACAAAATGCATGGATGCTTCTGCTGAACATACAAGATACATACACAGAAGAATCAGACTCAATGCTTTTACTTATTACTCTAGAAAGCATTAGATCTGAACTGCCATTTAAAGGCTCCTCTGTTCCCCTGGTGTTCTGTGTTACAGTGATCTTACCATAGTTTCTCAGGACCTACCAATCTCCCTGCAGCCACAGGAGCTGTAACCAGGAAACAATCACTCAGTGCCAGTTTTGCAGGTGGCTTTGTTCTCTGATCAATTCACACTCCCTACACAGTTATGAGTATGGCTCCATATACTCACCATGTACCCTGAGGTGAAATGGGGAGGGTTTGGGACATGCCACCACAGAGAAGAAATCCCATTTCAGCTGAGCTCTACGGCCCTCTTTGGGCAGGAGGGCACATGGGGCAGGGAGGAAGCAGAAGGTGAATGATGCTGCAGTTTCACAGCCACTTTGTGCCAGTGGACACCTGCCCTGCTGCCAAGAGAAATGGTTTCCCTCCGGTCCCTCCCACTGCTTCCCTCCTTATTCTGGCACAGTTTGTGAGCACATAGCAGAACAGATCGAGGAACGACTCAAGCTGAGTTTTACAGGGTATTTTTAACCTGGAACAGTTCTCTAATGCCATTCATCACTTAGCAATACAAATCATTCTTGCCAGTTCACAGGAGGGGGAGACTCCCATGCTGGACACACAAGTTTAAGCCAACTACAGATGAACAGGACGTAACAGCCTGAAAAATGTCAGGAAGAGCTTAGCTTTCCATACTGCAGACTCAACCTAAGCCAAGCACAACAAAGAGAAGCCGCTTCTGAGAGACTTGTGATTACCCCTGCCATACTGAAGCTGATTCATTTCAAACCCCACAGGGCAGGTATTTACCCTGCACTTCGCTTCCATGCTGGCAGGTTCAGCAGGGCCCTGGCAGAGAAATGACCCATGCACCACACATCTATCTAAACATGAGCACTCAACATGTGATAACTGAGGAGAAACACCCCGTGGTTCACTCACCCTCCTGCACTAATATCACAAGACACCAGCCCTGCAGAGAGCTCCACCAGTGCTGAAATCCACCTACAGAACCACGCCAGAGATGTCAAACTGCGTATTCTGAACCTGATGAGCTGTGAGGTGGAAGAGGAAGGAGAACGCCCCACAGGTCACATCTCTGCAGGGCAGGAGTGACACCAAGTGGCAGTCTACTTTAACTGGAGCAGAGAGCTCTGAACGAGTGTCAAACTAGTTCAGCCAAAAGCCATTAGTCATAGAATCACAGAACGGTTTGAGGTGGATGGGACCTTTAAAGCTCTTCTAGTTCCAACCCCCTACAATGAGCAGGGACACCTTCCACTGGACCAGGTTGCTCCGACCCTGCTTAAATTAAGCAGTGCAGGATACTACCTGCTCTGGACTGCTAATGTCTTACTAGGAAGAAAGGTCCAGGACAGTGTACACTGCCCCTTGCTGAAACTCCACTCAGCCCACTGTAGTAAAAGATGAGGGGAGGCAATGAAATGGAAACAAACACCTCAAGGAATGCCAATCTTTCATTCTCAGGTTCTCCAAAAGGTTTTTCATTTGCTATATGACAAGAAGTTCACAGCACAATAGAAGCAAGAGGAAAGCTGCTCACCAGCAGTAAGACTGCTTTCTAAACACACCTCATCGCTCTTACTGCTATTTAACTGTGAGGCACACGTTACAGAACAGCAGGTGCCTTTTCATCAAAAACATGCTTGGATCACCTTCAAAATCTTTTCTGCCTCTTCTCCTCCCCCAGATTTTATTTCAGGCCTTTTTCATAAAGCTTTACAATGGCACCACAGGACTGTGTTTGAGACTCACTGGCACAGCAAACACACTGACACTACCACATAGCTCTTTGTTCAGTCCCCCATGATGTGGGAGACAGACTCTCCCTGGGATTTCCACCCATAATCTATCATTCTCCCCTCATGGAAGGCTGGAGCCTGTGCAGAAGTCCCAAATCACCAACATGATCACCAAACTGCACAAGTACTATTCATTCTATCTATGAGTATCTGACTAATTTAAAACTCTCACTCAATTTAAGAGATCATCTAAATACACACTCCAAAACAAGAGTGGACTCAATTAAAACCTTTACATTCATAAGGCTCTCCAGATCTATTTGCTGTGAGCAATTCCTGAATCAACAGATTCCAAATCTAGTACAAGTGCTTGTAGGATTTACATAGCACCGTTCTGCAAACACCACTACATGTGCCCCGATGCTGCCTGAGAGTCTATGGAATATCTTAATATTCCTGTAACCAAAATCATTCTTCTCTGAAACATCTGCAAAACATTAACCCACCAGAGCCATGTACACTCACCCCTGCAGTCCCCGGACCCACATCCAGAGCAATTCAGCAGCACTGTAAGATCTAAGAGACCTATTGCATGGTGGAAAATAAACAGAGAAGACTTTCAGCAACTTACTTCTCTTGCATGGTAAAGGTGTCAAAACAGCCATTTGCCAGCATTTGGTCCAGCATTGTCAGGAGAGGTACAGACACCCTGATGAAAGAAAACCATTTAACAATGTAAATACACTTCCTGGCATACATATACACACTATTTTAATGAGAAGCAAAGAAACTTCCTATCTACCTACACAATTTTAAATTAGAACCCTAATTTACACAGGGGAGGGATGCTCAGGGAGTTGTGTGTTGGCTAAACCATTCTCCTTGGCTGAGAGGGGGAGGTTCTGTTAGAGCCAGAAGGAGAACACCTGATTTACAACACACCTGGTTTCAACTTGCAGGGCCCTGAAAACACAATGCACAGTAGTAGAAAACAGTGATTTATTTTCTAGGATATAAACAACACATTCCACAAAACCTATCAGCAGTTACAGTGGGCAATTACCAAATGAACCCACACACAGCATGTCAGCTGCATCAACTGTGTCGTGGTTTCTGTTTCAACAAATGAGAAAAGAAACAGATCTGGAAATCCTGTTGATAATCGTGGGGTTTCTTCCCAGTAGGGAATATTTTCTGTTTTGCACATATTGGGTAAGTGAGGCTTAGAGGAATTAATCTCATTTTGATGAATAAGTTTCCTTTAAAGAAAAATCTTCACAAGACTTCAAGTATTTGTGAAAGAGCTCTACCTAAAGGAAATGCAGACTGGACTACACAGAAAAGTGTGCAGCAATATATAACCCCAATATTACATTACATAGGACCTGGTGTTTATCACGTTACGCATGATAATGTGATAGTAAATGTAAAATCTTCTAAACCACTCCTTTGCTATAGGCTTTACCAAAGGTACCACTGTACCAAACTGATGCAGTAAAGCACATTTAACAAGGCTCAGGCATGCTTCATCTAGGCATAGTACACGACGTGCCATACATCTGATTTCAAAGTGTCCTGCTGTTAGAAGTGAACAGGACGAGGAAACCATTACCGGTCATTCCGCAGGTTGTCCTCAAACACCTTGAGCAGCGTTTCACAAAAACTCTCCAAAGCGCTGGAATCATTCTGGATTTTCTTCATGTAGTCAAAAAGGCTCTGGGCAGAGTATCGGAGCTGCAAGAGAAGGAACCTCAGATGCAGGTACAGGGAACAAACCCCACTACAGTTACGCTTGTCCCTCACTTCCAGAGGCGTAGACCTGCACTGGAACACACACTTCCAACAGCAGCCAAGTACATAAATTCAGTAACAATATCTGACAGGAATGTGGCTATTTCACTTTCATTAATCCCTTTTCAAGTGTTTTCCTTCCTCTTTTACGTTTTGCCATTGTAGGAAGAGACCACATTAAAGGTTTGTTATTATCTTTCTCTCAAAATAAAACATCCCAAGCTGCTATGATTATCCTGCTTTACTTCAAACAGTAATATTGTTATGGCTGTGAAAGAGTACACAAGAAGTTCAAGAGGTAATATTTATTAAATAACTGAAAACTGCAGACAGCTCTTGGGCACTTGGTACAGGCCACACAAACCACTACTCATGTTAGAAATGAAAACCAACTCAGAAGTAATGACTCTTGGTTTAACCCTGTACTGTTCATCAGCTGCTTCAGAAAGATTGAAGGGGTTTTAATGGCTGTCCCCAAGGCTCAGCTGGAAGCATCCCTCTGGGTACCACCACCTGCAAACACGGCAGGGTCTGACCTTGGCTGCAGCAATGAGCCCAGCTATGCAGGAACCACGGGACCCCTCCGTCCTGTGGGATCCACTTATCCCCTAGGATCCATGGTCGAAGAGACATACAGTACATCCTTGAGCTGCACGACAAAGACTACAACAGGCTATACAAGCATCACTACTAATGCTAAGGTTTCCCATTTCTGGGAGAGGTGGAATCTTAGTTTCCAGGCTCATCTTTTACAATATTATTTGACTTCCCTTGAGGATGAGAACAAGAATTTGGGTGGGATTTTTTGTCACAAGAACTGCCCCTCAAAAGGAAACACTGCATCAAGGATAAACATCATCAGATTTCTGCATTTTCTCGACTCTGATATGAAGGATTATCCATCCTCCTGCGGCTTGGTCAAGTCTTTCCCATAAGAAACTGGCTTACATGAAGGGGGCTGCGGGAAGGCAGGTGGGGTAGATCAGTTTCAAAGCACAGACTTCTTCCAGTTTTGATCCCAAGTGTTAAACTGTTTTCTGCTGAGTCATGAGGGGGCTGTAAGCAGTAAGCAAGCCTGTTCCATCAGCGGAGATTGTCTGAAGCTCATTCAAAAGTGCAATCAGTTCCCTCAGAACTTTATCAAGAAAAAAAATGTTAACTGGTATGAGCAGTGTAACAAGTGTCTGCCTCAGAACAGAGAGAACAACCTCTATTTAAACATTTTACCTCACTTTTGTATCAGTAACAGTTTTGGGTGCATCAGAACAGAACAAGAAACATTTCAGCCTTGAATCGGAGCTCTGAAGTACTTTCCAGAAGTTTCAGCCTACTTGTACACAACACAGCAGAGTCTGTGGCTTTAACAGCTTGTTCTATAGTGACGCGTCCTGGGCAGTGCAGAAGCAGAAATACTTCTTTGAAGAGGTAAAGTGATTTAAAGGAATAATCTGGTTATTCTGCACTTTAAAACATTTGCAGAAACTGGCTGTGCTAACGTGAAGTACTGGACTGAACTGAGCAAGGTTCTTCCATGTGCCAGGACTAATGTCAGTCCTTCCCCTGTATGCTGAGTAGGAACTGTCCCCTTAACACGGAAAGGTCTTTGTGAGAAATACAATGCTAAGAAAGAAAGACTTCCTGAAAATTGGAAACCTGATTAACTACTGTATGCTGCCCTTTAAAACAATCTGTGCATTCAAGACCACTGCCTTATGCTAGCAGAGATCAATCATAAGTAGAAGAAAGGTTACATCCAAGTCAAGTCTCAGGAAGAAAGAGGTTAACCAGGTAATTCTATTTGTCTTTTAAACTTCCCTGCAGATCTCACACCATTTTCTGAAGAAAGCTTAATTACTTGATGCTTTTCCTGCAGATTCCAATGATTGAAAAGGCAAGAATGGGCACGAAAGGAAAGGGCAAGTGTAACTGCACCTAGGAGGCTCCAATGCTGGGTGAAACCAAGATGGAGGAGCAGGATAATCAGAAAAACTGTATAATGAAGACAGCATTTCTTCATTAGGAAATAATTAAAGTAAAAGGTGTTGATAAACCATCACACAACGGTTTGGGAGACTGAAAAATGGAATGTTTTCTAAACAGCATAGACCATATGAACTTTACTGGAAGGAACTCCAACATAACAAGATGCCATGAGATGGACAGGTTAAACCCGCATGTCCTCCTCAGGAGAACACTTTATTTCCCACATAACCTGAGGACAATTATCTGAGCTCTACCCTTAACTGCCCGGGAGTACTTGCAGACAAGAGCATTTCCAAATTTCTTCCTCATCTACGCAGAACGCAGAATTCACACTACATCAAATGTCTGACATTTACCTTTCCCTGGGGTTCCACAAGGACTGGGAAAGGAAATTAGCAGGTTAATGGGTTGGAACTGGGACAACTTTGGATAAGAATTTAAGAGGAGGCCTGAGAATGACCTTGTTCTTGTTAAACACAGTAAAAGCAGGGTTTGCCAAGGCTTGACTCTCTCATCATTCAAGGTAACAGTAGATACTTCAGTGATAGGAACACACGATAAGGCAAACAGTGTTCAAAGGGACCATTCATCTGATGATAAAATAAAGTCCTAAGGACACAACCCCAGTGGTTCTCAGCCTCCCTTCAGGCCAGTCTTCTTGGAGCCCAGGTATCACAACAAAATTCAGTCTTCCACACGTAATGCACCCCAAATGGAAGTCAAGTGAGTAACTACTGGGAAAGCCCGGACAACATCTGATGTGCAGCTAACTGCAAAAGGCTCCAGTTTTCATAAAGGCATTTCAGCAGAGCAAGAGCTACTGACAGCATCAGAACATTCCTGTAACGCGTGCAGGCAAAGCCATGTTACGCTCAATAAATAACGCTGGGTTTAGATCATTTCTAATCCTGACAAATTTACAGCCCTGAAGTGGCAGTAGCCTCTTTTCCCAGTCACTTGAGGAAAAACTGCACATCACTGAAGTTCTTGCACAAGTGAAACCCTGTCTCCAGTGTTGTACTTGCAATGCTCCTTTTAATACATCAAATCTTTGGAGGCCAGTAACTCTAAGACTCCAGTCAGTGATATTTTATGAGCAGGAGGAATATCGTAATCTCATCTTGGAACCCTGGTACTGGCCTGGGAGAAAACCTCCGATTTTCAACATTGGGTACTGCTTTTGGTCTCTAAGAAAAATAGAAAGGATTTACTTAAGATTTCTGTAATGCTCTAAAATGCAGTTTTCACTCTCTGGGGGAGGGGGACATTCTGTGCTTTAAAAAAGTTCCAAATGTAATGTAATGTTCAACAATAATGAAATTATATCAAAATTATATCCTGACCCTGAAACTCCAGGGTTTGGAAACTGGAGAAAGAACCCGATTGTCTTGTTCTGATCTCCATATACTGAGAGGGGGCTTTATGCAGCCATAAGAAATCTGCATCACTGTGGGCCACATATATAATTAGAAGATTCTTTTACACAGAGAAAGTGCCCTTTGAACCAAGGGGACGCAGCAGAATGCCAAACCCCAGAGGGAATGACATCTTCTGTTCTTCCAGATTACTTCAAATGCTGGAGCTGCAATTCTTTCAGCAAGCATGCTGCCACCAAAGTGTTTCTGAGATACCCCACACAGCTCATGGCAGAAAATCTCTTTAAAAAGCAGAACAAAGAACTACTCTTGCTAAATATACTGCAGAGCCGTTTTAAGTATGGAAAAATAGCCACCGACCGCTGGATTACAATGGAGCCTTTCTCCTACTAATTCCATGAGATGACTTAAAGACATTTGAACTCAGAGTATCTTGTGGTATACAAGACTCTTCTATCTCCATGTGTGCATGCATGTATATATTTTGTAAGTGACAGATCACAAGAACACACACAGGGTACTGCAAGAACACATATCTGAATAATCACTTTCCTGTATTCGAGACTTAAAAAATCCACTTCTTTCATATGGATTTAATACAATAGATCTTAAAATTTTCTAGTAATAGCTTAAATGAGTTCCCGGATATTTAGTAAAGAACAGTACAGACTTAGATAGAACAGCCCGAAACGCAAGTCATTATAATACACATCAATTCTAATTTATATATCACGTTACAAATACCAAAACATAATTCACCACACACTGTATAATCCCAAGTGCAAATATCCTATACGCTGAGCCTCCCTTGCACTTCTATCTGGCTCGAAAGAGGACTAGGTCATCTTCTTTCTAAAGCCAAAGCCCCTGAGAATATTTTAACCGGAAGAAGCCTTTAACATTAAATTAAAACGCAGGGTCACCGAAAGTCAGCGTTTCAAAATCGAGTTCTGGAAACAGCACAGAAGGTTTCCCTTAAATACCCCGGGAGCAGTAACGAGGGAAGGGAGCTGGGAGGAACGCAACTCTTCACACTTCTCAAAACCAAGCACAACCACAGCTTTGGGAAAAAATAAGAGATTCAAATGTTGAGTAAGAATTTTCCTCTGCCCTCGTTAGCAATCAGAGGCTCCGTTTCTCCACAACTTTCCTCCCTTTTTATACTAACACGAGTAACTTTGGGTTTGGTGGAGCCTCCTATAATTATCTGTGTTTGACTAAAAGCTGAATTTCTTGTACATGCCTGCTATTAAAAAAATCTGTTAAGAGTTACACTGTCTATCCGATAATTGTGGTCACAAACCAATAAGCACATGCTTGCAAAGGTTTAAAATAGCTGCAGCTACATAATTAGTTCCCTTTTTAGAAACATCAGAATTCTCCAAATGGTTTTAAATACAGACACCAAATTCCCAGCTACACTAAACCCAAAGGCATATAGACATCTCTTGATGACAAAGAACCCATGGCACCAGGCAAAACCCATCATTCAGGCATATTCTGAACAGTTCACTGTTAAGGCTGAAAAGTGGAAGCCATGGGAGACAAGCTTGAAATGATTACCTCCTTCCTTCTGTGAACCCAGCAGGAGCCGTTCGCTCTCCACAAAAATGCTGTTTCCCCGACACTTACCACTTTTTCTACCAGCTTTTTTTAATGAGAGACAGTATTCTTAATTAGAAACACCCTTAAACACTGTTGGGTGCTGCTTCATGACCTCCTGATAAAGGACCACGGTGATTTAAAGCTTTCACTGACAGAATATTCTGTTACTCATCTGTAGCATCACATTGAACCATGTCCTTACCCCAATAGTTGTTTTCACATATGTTACATCTTTGGCTGTACCAAATAACAAAAAAGTGAGAAGCCAAATGCCTTGAAACCAAGAATTCTGAAACTAGCAACACAAGTTGTAATAGAAGGACAGAAGGATAGAGTAAAATTGTAATTAACTCTGGAAGACTTTGGCAGTGTGACAGGCTACCAAAACCAGTGATAGAGACAGTGCTCATGCACAGAAGAATGAAACAGAGATTGTACAGCTCAGAGGATTCAGACAATTGAATGACCTTTCTTTGTAATGTAAGTTCTGGCATCTCTCTGGTAGAAAGCATATCAAAATGAAAAACCCTGAACACCCTGTTACCATATATCGACAACTGACAGTTAACACCTCACATCAGGTTACAAATGAAAACACTGAGGCATTCATCTCATTTAAAAAGAACAATCACTTTGTGTTTAGCCACAGCATTCAGATGAACACTCTTGCTCTGCTAACAGCTTGGAAGAGCGGGTGAGCAAATAAACCTAAGAGCCGACTGAGCCAACAGGCTGGAACTGTCAGGTTCCATTAGGCCAGGAAATAGGTAACAAAGCGCCCAGTAAGTCAAGAAAATAGTACTTTTAAAGATGAAAAATATAAAGCCCCTCAGGTTTCGAAGTATGACTTGATTTCTTTTAAAACTCTCACAGCTGAACGGCTCACAGAAAGAGCTGTCTGCAGTCACTGCAATAGGTTCAGTCTATTACATTTTAGTCCACAATTTATCAGTAAATGCATTCTCCTACCCAACAGGAAAGCCACTCTGCCTTCTTACCGTTGTCTCTGTCAATCCACCAACAGACACAGAGAGACCCAGAAGCACAGAGTATTGGTATGCTGGCAAAGCCAAAAGCTGGGTGATTCGAGGGAAAGCTTCTGATGCAGCATTCCAGTTCAGAGTCTCCTTCTCTGACCTGGAGAAAGGGTGAGGAAAAAATAATCTTGGCTGTGTGCACTGCCTTTCCTCCTCATACATTCCTATGAGAGCTCCTCATCCTCAAGCAGCACATCAGTGAAGAAAGTCGCTGAATTACCTAAAAATCAAATTAATCACTGGTCTTTAAGCATATGGGCAAAATACAAAAACTTCAGCCACTGAACTGAAGCAGTCCTCAAGTCCTTATTCCTCTGAACAGTTTCTTTTTCATATGCTCTTTTCTCTACACCAAGAAAACAAGTTCTCCCGCTTGCATTCCTTCGTGACTTCTCTGCCATCAACAGCTAGTCAACCACTGATGCAAAGTCAGACTTATCCCAGGAGAGGCTGACACACACCCCACCACACATCAATCAGCAGCCCAGCAGACAGGGCTTTTTGAATTACAGGAGGTTCAGATTCTGCTGAGCAAACAGAACAGGGACACAAAGTTGGATGTTTCTTATCCCAATCAGGTATTATCATCACCATTCAGCAATAAGTTTCTCTCACTCCTGCTTTAACTAGAAATACTATCTTGGAAAACTACTGCAACTAGAGTGTGGTTAAAATAACACAATTCATTCTAATTATCATTATGATCAATCAACATTTTCCAGGCGGGGGGATGAAGAAGAATGCCAATAAATTCCAACTCTGACATTATGAAGAGGAGATTATAAACCTGCCATTTCATGAACATGTTTCTTTCATGAACAGGATTACCAAAACACAGCTCCCAGCAGCTCCATTTTACCAATGGTCTCTCATCAACTACTGACATGATCTCTACAATCCAGCACAGAATTGGTTGATGGGTCCAGAAATTATTGGGGCTGATAAAGAGAAAGACTTACATAGCATGACCATATAAGACCTATCTCCTTAGGAAACTGGTTTTTAACAGGACTTTATACAGTAAATTCTTCTTTTGAGTATTTTACATATTTATCGCTATTCGTTGCACATTTCAATGAAATTCTGACAAACACTACCAAATATTCCTCAATACATACATTAGCCATTTAGGCACATGAGGTTGCTAGAGTTAGGTGTAATAATTGTATCTTATTAGGTGCATGTACCTTTTACTTTCACTGGTTTAGGATACGTTTTTCAGCACATTACCTTGGAAATACCCTTTCTAGCTCTTCTCGATGAGGTATATGTGGAATCGGAGGATGGTCAAAGTGTAAGAGAGTAAGGAACACAGATCCTGCATGAGCTCGGAACTTATCTATCTTTTCAGCTGACTGTTGAGCCACACAGCACATGATCTGTTTGCAGCTGCAAAGAAGAAAACATAGATAATGTAACCAGTAAAATATGTATCTAAACTTCAACTATTTCAACGTTGTACCAAATATCCTGCTATGAAAGTACTTTGGTTCAACTCTTCATAACGGACATACAAGAGGTTTAAGACATCAACATGGTGACAATCTTTAAAGTTTTAACTTCCATAGCTATCATATTAAAAATTGTTAATATTCACATACCTTTCACCCAAAAAGGTAAGAAGTTGCTTTGAGCTTGGACGAACTGCTACATTTAAAAAAGAAATAGAGCAGGAGCCTTGAAAAAAGCCCATTTTAGGGTAGCAAATTGTGCAGGCAGCAGAGGACAAGGTCTATCCCAAATCTCACACATCCCAGATGAATCCCTTCTTCAACTCTGGCTAGCTTTTTACAATATCCTGTTTTGCTTACATTCATAACTAAACTATCAGCTACAATACTGTACTCCACAAGGACCTTCACACCTCCAGAAAGGACAACTAATGATAGTAAAACCAGCTGGAACTCCTTCAATTACAGCAAACCCCAGAATATTTAGAAAATGTGATCCAGCTGGCAGGAATGCTTTCCTAAGTTTCATGTGAATTATCTATGTCTGCAGCAGACCAGCAGTAGGAAGCCCTAAGCGATGGCTCTGACTGCTTGCTTTAATTTTATCATGAAATAGAAAATCTGAAGCTCACTGTAAACTACCTTTCTTTGTATTTCCCTACCAATAATTCTGCCAAGAACACAGTACATTTTTTTCACATTCCAAATGAATGATGTGATGCTTTGGGTAAGAGGGCAAATTTGCTTTACATTTAACTGAACAATACTAGCAGGCTTCACAGAGGTGGCAAGTACAGACCAAATCACACTGATGCCCTGGATTACAGAGGTAAAACTCTCCCCAGTTTCTCTTAATAGGGTTAGTCTCTCTGAAAAACAGATGTAATGGTCTCAGCATCTGATCTGTAGGGGTTTA
Organism: Forpus xanthops; assembly: GCA_032466535.1. NCBI lineage: Eukaryota > Metazoa > Chordata > Aves > Psittaciformes > Psittacidae > Forpus > Forpus xanthops. Next base: position 9,807 of record JASSUY010005309.1, on the reverse strand, counting down.
AGGTTCATGCACTTCTATCAAAAGTTCTGTTTCACTCAACAGAATCATAGAATAGTTAGGGTGGACAGGACCTTAAGATCACTCAGTTCCAACACCCCTGCCATGGGTAGGGGCACCTCACACTAAACCATGTCACCCAAGGCTATGTCCAACCTGGCCTTGAACACTGCCAGCGATGGAGCATTCACAACTTCCCTGGGCAACACATTCCAGTGCCTCACCACCCTTACAGTAAAGAATCTCTTCCTCAGATCCAATCTAAATTTTCCTTGTTTATGTTTGAACCCATACCCCTTGTCCTCTCAGTAGAGTCCCTCATGAACAGACCCTCCCCAGCATCCCTATAGGCCCCCTAAACAAATCATAGAGTGACTGGGGTTGGAACAGACCTTAAAGATCATCTGGTTCCAACCCCCTGCCACAGGCAGGGACACCTTTCACTAGGGCAGCTTGCTGTAAGCCCCATCCAACCTGGCCTTGAACATTGCCAGGTACAGGGCAGCCACAACTCTGGGCAACCTGTGCCAGTGCCTCGCCTCCTAAAGATATATAGTATAAAAGAAAGGCTTTTCTGTGTGGATTGGAATGCAATTATAAGATAAGACGCAAAACCAGTACAACTTGCATACATGTTGACATCAATTAACTCTGCTTCGTTCTGAACCAGCAGAAGCGTCACCTCCATTAAACTTCTCATAGCAGCTTCACGCACCCTGTTGAAACAGATATGTTAGAGCAGCTGTATCAGTATTTATTTAAAGAAATACATCAGCAGTTGAGTTAAACAAAAAATCAAAATAATTAAAGTGTTGACCTCTGAGAGCAGCTATTGTATGTTGGGGAGGAAGAGGAGTGTGCACAACTGTACCCCCAAGCCCCAGCCTGTGAAGTGAAGCCCACATTGCACTGAGGGTACAACAGTCATCCAAGTTTCCAGGCAAGCCCGTCTCACCATCTGAGTTTCTATTCCAGCCAGATGTCACCAAGTTTATTCTTCAAGAAGGTTAGAACTGACAATGATGAGTACTACTTAGTGTGCAAGTAGATGTGTTTAAACCTAAGAGCTTTGTCTCCTTCCTATCATCTTCTGAAAAGGCCAACCTGTATTTTGACATTAGGACATTTAAGCACTATTAGAACTGCCACATTCTCATAATTTTCAAGCTTAAGTGTTTCCAACATTAAAAAACTGTAACTTAGAATGGCTTCAATCTCTATGCTAAATAATAATTAGATTTATGAAAAAGGTTGAAGTAATACTAAGCTGTGCTTGAAGTGCGTATTATCTATATGGTGAAGATTTTCTGCCTTCAAAATGTCTAAATCTGGTATCAGTATAAAAACAAGAGTGTAATGTCAAAAATTAATATCAATATGCTGTTTAAGTCACATGCCTTATCAATACATCAGTTGTTAGAAGTACTTTCTTTCTTAAGACATGGGTGATACCACGGCAGGTACTCCAGTGGTTACATGATCCTGCAGAAGACCAGGACCAACACATTTCTCACTAGTAACTCACGGCAATGTCAACCTTTCTCAGTAATAATTAAAAATCTGAAATATCAGAAAGGGCACAGCTGCCTGCTGTGAAAAGAAATGATCTTCATTTCCAAAGCCAGATGTGAACAGTTGTCTGTGCAACCTAAAACTGGGTGGAACATTTGTTGTAATGGTAAAAAAGGTAAATTACATCATTTTTTCCTAAGTAGCTTCATACAAGTTTGGCAATCTTTCATCAAAGTATGTTTGCCTAGTTTTTCATGCAGTTTCTGACTATTAGATATGCATGTCTAACACCTGTAGACAGATTGGACATGTCCCAGCAAACAAGGCAAAGTCTGCAGGTGGAAAGTAAAGTTGGTTAAACTTTCCCACGATTCCATTGAAGACAGACAAAAATTACACACCAAAGACAAGGTCTCTGCAGAGAAACGGCAATTCTGCTCCTATCTTTCCATCTTAGCCAATGGATTAGAACAAGCAGAATGAAAAAACATATCTGAGAGGCCACAAGGTATTTAGCAGCCTGCAGTTTGCTATGAGAAAGGATCTCCCTTCCCCCTTTAATTTACGTGTGCCTTGACTGGATTTTGGCTGGCATTGCCAAAGAAGCTTAAAAAGAATCTGCTACTCAAAGCACATCTAAATTTTAATGGGTGCTGGGAATTTAATTTCTTCAGGATTTCTTTGAAAATTTCCACTTTGTAGAGTTTTATTTTGTTTTTACATTAACACATAGAAGGATAAACAATAGATAGGGGGGTGCCTAAATGAGAACTGTCAGATGTGGAAGTTAACTTGAATACCTAATAAACTAACTTGAATATCTAATTATGTTTCGGTTCTTATCTACCTCAGTATCTTGCCTACTTTTGAAAGCAAAAAGCTTAGCATCTCCTCCCTTTCTCTGAGCCTTCCTCCTATTTGCTTACTGTTACATTTCCCTTCAGGTATACCTGTCTCTCCCTTGTGTTACTACATTCTCCAAGTGAGACCCATTTACCTCCCTCTCGCTTCTGTGACAGCTGAGTAAGGATGAGAGGTAAAGCCATGATCCCTCTTCCCTTACACAAGCTCTGATGACCTGCTCTTTATCATTACTTGTTTGCATCCTCGATTCCTCTTCTGAGATGCCACACACCTACTTTTCTCTGATATCTTATCCTCTGCTGCTGTTTTCCTGTCCTGTGACAATTTTAACAACCAAGGCAGAGAGGCTAGGTATCGTTATATGAACCAAGAAAAATGCAGACACAAACACTAACTCAGGCTGATAAAAGCAGGCTGGAGCAGTCATCCTGTGTAATTTTCCAACACGTTTGTAAATACTGCAGTGAAGTACCCTAAAGGCACATCCCGAATTACAGCTTCTTCAGAAATTAAAAACAAACCCAAAGAATAACAGAAGCCTTCACTGTGGTTTAGTTCATCAATTTAGAAATTGCCTTTTCAGATCACTGCTACTGGAGGAATACATAAAAGTCAGATGAATTCCATACCATATATTGAATATTCTTTATATATTAAGTATGAAGACTGAAGTATGTCACAAATATGACTGCTACAGACTTTTCTACCTATTCTATAAGTTTCACAGTAGTAGCTACTTTCCCACAGACGATTCAATTATTGCATTCTTATAGCTGAAAACACTGAAGCCCAAAACTTACAAGTGCAGTAATACCCCAGCACAGTTCCTAAAGGTTTTATCCATCTCAGCCAGTCACTAGTCACTAACACGTTATGCAACTGCTCCCTCTCCTGGCAAAGAATCCCCACAACACGAGCGTACAACAGGAGAGTTGAAGTAGGAGTAAATGCGTTACTTCAACGAAACAGAAGTAAGATCTCTGTACTTTTCACAACCAGTTACATTCCTGATATTCATTACTGATCTTTCTGATATGCCACTGACTAAGATAAAATAATGTCATCCACAAAACCAGAACAAGGCTGAACTTCAGTTTAAAACACAACAGTCCCTTATCTTCCAGCGAAGGGACAAACAAATTCTTGTCAGCATTCACTTTCTACTTGTCTTGCCCCAGCATATTTCTACCTATACCCAAATCTCCAAAGCTTGGAGCTATCTATTTCCAACACGTTTTGAAAAGACATGTTTTTAATTAGACAGCAAACAAGACACTTATGATTAGTTTAGATGCCTTACTTCGTAAGGCGTCTTACCATCCTCCAACATCTCCGCGGCTGTCTGTGGTGTAGTCAGTCACAGCATTAAGTAACGTAGCATAAATCTGAGCAACGTTATCTTTGCAGACATATTCCTCCTGGGATCCTTCTCCCTTTACACCTGCTGTCTGGCAAACCCTTTAAGAAATGAAAGTTAAGTGTGAGAAACCACAGCACTAGTAAGGAGAAACATGAAGATCACAGCTTTGTTCTGTTGCTTAATAAAATTCCCTGACATACAGTATTCTAACCACCTGTAACATCTGCTATAAACAGTATGAAGAATATTTCTGAGCCTACTGCGTCATATTTGACCTGAGGATTTATTTCTGATCTGTGTTCGGGTTTAAAGGAATGCTGCCAAGGCTAAAAACTCAACAGATAAAGCAGATATATATATATATAATAATCTATAATACTACAAAAAGGAATATGCTTAAAGCACTGCTGAGTTGCCAAACTCTCCTTAAATGAAGTAAACAAGGAGAGCAAAGGGCTAGCGCAATGTGCATTGAATATGGTATTAACATTATGAGGAAAGTAGAAAAAACATAGTCTTCCTCCTCACTACAGTTCAAGTCCTCCTCACTTGCAGCCAATGAGAAAGGTGATCTCCAAAATACACTCTAGCTAGTCACTTAATTCAGTAAAAATCCCCACACCACCATCAGAGCTGTACTCCATCCTCAGGTGTGTGATCATCCTCTAAATCAAAGATGTATTGAATAATGGAGATACACACAGCCCCAAAAACATGTACACCATAGTGCAGCTGATTTCAAGAATCATGCTGCAGATCCACATGAGAAACCACAATGAACAGGAGAAAACTTTTACAGAAAGAATGAGAGGGGAAAAATCAAGATATAAACATACTTTGCAATTGCTATGAGGGCATCTCTTCTGGCTTCTGCAAAGCTCACGTTTCCAGGGGAAATTAAGGTAACTTGTTTCAAACCTTCTAAAACCTGGAAAAAATATATATTTAAATTCAATGCATTATTTATTATGTCAAATTTAAATACTGTATTTAAATTTCCATAAACACTACTGACACAGGACTAAACTTTTAATTTTCAGAATCTATAACAAGCTAAACCCAGGATGATTTTCTGGAGTTACTGTACATTAGGATCCAAACCTCTTTCAGAAAGACCTTTAATTATGATTAATATTATTAGTTTGATTACCATCATAGGTTTCATTCAAAATGCCCTGTGCCCTCTCTTGTCATTACAACAATCATGTTTTCTCACCTGCTGGAGCCTGCCCTTTAGCAGAAATCTTGGAAGAGCCCCAAGAGCAAGTGAAAAGCCACAACGAACCATTTCCTCTGTGCTTTGTAGCTCTGAAACATACATTGTCACCAGTTTATCTAGAAAAAAATACAATTGCAGAATGAAAAGCAATTACCACGTCAGTGTCCTTACGTATCTGGCTAACAAAAAAATAAACCAGAGGATCCCCCAAACAGAGCATCTAGAAAATCTCACAATTCATTAAGATAAAATAGAGAATAACTTTAATTCCCTATAGAAAAAAAGATAAAAAACTTAAGATGCTCACTGTTACATGAATGAATCCTTATTTTCTAAACACAAAGTCAGATGCTTAGGCACACTAATCCCAGTCATTCAAGAGCAAAAAAAGGACAGGTACATCTTTTATAAATCCAAAGTACAAGCACAAATTTCTAAGCAAACACAGGGGAACAAGCTCTTTCATGTTTCCATGTCACAACTTTCCATAATTAGGCAAGTATTCTATGTTAGGAAAGAGATGTCTTTGCATTTGTAAAGGTCAGTTTTTTGTGAGTTTTCCCCCAGAAATGTCCTCCTGGACTGGGGTTTAAACACAGACTCCAACCATACCTAACCAATAGGGATAATTTCACATCATGTTATACAGACACAGAAAACAAGTTGGGCTTTTTGCAGAGAAAGCTCAAAAAGAAGGGACCACTCTGAAGTAGGGATGCTGTGCTCTGATGATGCGCATCGCTATGCAATGCGATGCGCATCATCAGAGCACAGGGACAAAATAGGGACAATGGCCTCTACAAGAGGTAGCAGACATAAGGTACAAGAGTAAACTGAACTGCGCATGGAAAAAGGAGCCTCAACAATGAAGTGATACAAAGAAGAAAATGAGAATGAATGAAAAAATAAAAAGAAAAAACTCATGAATCTATGTCTTTCCATTGTAGGCTTTATCACGGATTTAACAGACAATATTTCCTTTACCAGCTTTTTTAGCATGAAATTCTTCTGTAAAATGCAGAGAAAACTAAGGTACTCCAGAAAAAAGGGTAAGGGCTTTAAAATGACAAAGGGGAGATTCAGATGAGATATCAGGAAGCAGTTCTTTCCTGTAGGGTGATGAGGCACTGCCACAGGGTACCCAGAGAAGCTGTGGCTGCCCCATCCCTGGCAGTGTTTAGGGCCAGGCTGGATGGGGCTTGGAGCAGACTGATCTAGTGGAAGGTGTCTCTGCCTGTGGCAGAGGGTAGGAATGGGATGAACTTTTTCCAACCCAAACCAGTCTGATTCTGTGATTCATCTCCTCACTGAATATGTATTTTTTTAATCCTCATGGAAAAAGAATCACAGATCCCAGGACAATTATTTAATAGTGCCACTGCTTACTGTCATCTAAGATTTAAATGATTGAGCAATATTTGCTAGAGGAAGAAAGAATAGTTACCATAAGAAACTACACATTAATCAAAACTCATGACTGATTTTCTTTCTTCTTTTTTAAATCCCTATGCAGTAGGCAAGCCTCAACTAGTTCCTCACAGCAAGAGACTAGTTCCCTGTCCAGAGGTTTGCAATACCTTCACATGAGTGAAGGTATTATTTATCTATTATTTAAAACTTTCCTAACCACCACAGCATAAGGTGTAGTCTTGAGGCCATAGGAAGATGCAACGCTTGCTTAGACAGCAAGATGATCTTAGACAATAAGACTATGACAGTCTTCCCTTTGACTGATGTAAATTTAAGATGACATTTTAGCCAAATGACATAAAATTAAGACATGACAACTAGCAAATGAACAGCTCTTCACTTGTAACTACTTCGTAATTATGCTAGCAAAGGTAATACAAATGTTAATATTCTTCTAAGAGTTTTCAGCTTCGTAAAACATGGCCTATGAAGCATCTACAATATTAATTCAGTACAATCCATCCTGAAAGAATATTAAAAGAGACAGTCATCAAAACCAAAGCAGAACACAGTAAGGCAGAAAAAAATAAAGCAAAGAGAAAACAAACAGAGGTAAAGGAAGTGATTCAATAAAATAGCAGTCTTAGAGAGAGATACTCAGAAAGCTGAATCACTGACGTATCTTAGATTTGTGTTTTCATTTTAACCTGTCAAGTGATAGTGAAACTGGTTAAGTTTTACCAAAAGCTTTTTTTCCTAATCCCTTTAATCATGCTTAGACCTGCTTTCTTACCTAAGGCACCTGCACTGTCATTCAATGTCTTCTACATAGTAGCTTACACACATAAATACACACATCAGACATTATGGGGAAGATGTCTAACAGTGGATTTCAGTCCACAACATATGCAGTTTAATGGCCACGAAATACATTGTTTTTACTGGCACAGAGATGAAAATATTCAATTCTTTTTCTTGCAAAGTCTGCATGTGTAATGGCACTTTCTTTTTTTTATCATGTGTGGAAAAGGCTTTTGAGCAGTACAAGGCCAAATAAAAGCATAATCAAGACAGAGCTAACAAGAGGTTTTTTAGAACAGCAAAAATTCCCAACCCACAGTTTTATTCTCTAAATCACTTCAGAAAGCCTGATAAAAAAATCTGCTGGTATTTCAGTTGGTTTTATTCGATGCTGAAGCATGTTAAGGTCCTTTAAAATTAGTGATGCTCCTCCCCATCCTACCCAGTACTTCCAAAGTGCAAGTCAGGTCCAGTCAAGTATTTTCCCCCTCTACTGTAAACATGAGTCATTACCCTGTAGAGCTGAATCATCTTCTCCCTTTTCATTGATGTAATACTCATTACACAGTGCAGTCAGTGCAGAGACAGCAGACTCCTGCAATGAAGGCAAAACTGTGAACTTGATGTATTTACTAAGTTTACAGTTAATTATAACTGTGCTTAGAATTAAAGGGTTAAGGAAAAAGAGAGTGGATTTTTTTAAGCCTTTCCCTTCAGCCACTGACATTTACTTTCTATTTCTTCCTAATACTGCTTTATAAACAGTTGAATAGGAAACCTATGCAAGAAAAGCAAAAAAAAAACCCAGATTTTACTCTTATTTCTTCAAAAGTACCAGTAAGCTAAATTAATATTTAAGACATTAACAGTGAAGTATCAACTGTATTTTCAATTCAGTTAAAAGACGTACAGGATGTTGCAATGTTTCAAAATACAGAAGTCACTATTTCATCTTCAATATATTGATGCCAGAAACAAACCATATTTTTCCAGAGCTACAGAAAGGAAACATAGGGGAAAAAACCACGGACTGAAGTCTATAAACAAAGCCCCCAAAATATCCAGTATCATAATCCTTGTGTGTCGATCTTAATTGGTTTAGAAAGGATCATAGGTTGTACTATACCTGAGCCTCTAATCTTTAGAGTGGTTTCAGTCATGATTCAGAACACAAAACCAGCACAGCTGCTATTTCAAAAAGCATGTAAGTTTTCTCATAAAATTTATGGTTGAATTATACTTTTCCGCTAATAATATAATGCTGACCAAAACTGCAATAAATTTGAGAGCATATAAAAACTATGCACTGTTCCATTCACGCTAATAACAACAATACTTATTAATACTCCAGTTCTCCAGGTACAAGAACACAGGAATCATTTACAGCTTATTTATTCTACCCTCAAAGACATGTCACATATGTTTTCTATGCAAAACCAAGGACGTGCAAAAAAAATCCACCAAGCTTCATCTAAATAATATTCTAACTATCAGAGGCATTATAGTAGCAAAATATACAGAATTAAGATAATTCTGACAGATAGGTAATTAGATAATTCTAATAGGTATGTCCTGTAGATCACAGAATCATGCAATGGGTTGGGCTGGAAGGGACCTTTAAATGTCATCTAGTTCCAGCCCTCCTGCAATGAGCCAGGTACACCTTCCACTGTAACAGGTTGCTCACAGCCTTCACTTTCTAAAGAGAATGGTTTTCGCCTTAAATGCATTAAGCTGCACTGGAAGAGTATCCTGTACGTCAGAAAAAAACATTTCTTTGCAATGTCTCAAGTACTGTCCTTAAAATTATTTTTTTCTAAAGTATATATATAAATCAAGTAAGGATTCATATTTAGTAAACACTGCTCAACAATAATTAATGTTAACCAAACAAGTCAAAATTCTCTAAAGTGTATAATTAATTCTTCTAAACTTGGTTTAGAAGGTCCACTTATATGACATACAAGCTCTCTGAATAAATCCCTAATGCCAAAAGAATATTCCAGGAATTTGAATGTCATCTTTTGATTTTCTTAAGTGATTTGGATACATTCTAGTCTACTCTGTCTTCCAAGGAAGACTTTCAAAGATGAGCTACCAGGTATTTGCAATGCTTTTTTATCTTGGTTTTAAAACCTAAGAAAATGAACACAATATATTATATTCAAATTTCTCTGTGATGGCTGTAACAGAGAAGACAAAAACTGTCTTTATAATTCACTAGAGCCTTGAAGAGTGCAAGATCAAACTGTCATAGTATTACTTGGGAAAATTAAGATGAATAACTGGAGGGGTTAAGATCATGCACATAAAATAGCACGAAACATCCATAAATGGATTTAATATTCAGGACATAATATTTTTAATATTCAGGATTTAATATTCAAGAGCACAGTAAAAGGATTTGCAACAGAGTTTAATGGGAAAGTCAAGCACATTGCTGCTGCCCACTGCCACTGCGGCACCAGTCAATTACTTTGTCCAATGTAGCTGCAAGAACAACTCTTATGATAGCTGTTCAAGTATTAATCAAAAAAAGTCCAGTTGAATTTTGAGGCATTCATTTATTCCAGTGTCTGAAGGGGGCCTACAGGGATGCTGGGGAGGGACTCTTCATGAGGGACTGTAGTGAGAGGACAAGGGG
>JASSUY010005308.1:0-24947 GCA_032466535.1 Forpus xanthops | reverse complement strand
CTGGTGTTATCAGCATTGTTCCCAAGCCGAAAATCCAAAACACAGTGCTACACCAGCTACTACTTAAAGAAAAATGATTGCTGCTGCTGAACCCATGACACCCTGCTACTGCGCTGTGTTAACAGAGCTGCATCTGTAGCTTAGAGTGCATTATATCTGCATTTACCTATGCAGCTTGCAACATGCTGTCATATGAATTACTTTTGTTCAAAAGTTGCTAAATGAGAACTAGAACATGGCGTTCAGGCATGTGTCTGGAGGCTCGGATTCTGCTGGATGCATAACTAGTCCTTGCTTATTACCTTTATACACACAGGGGCTTTGATCTATGTTTACTGAAGTCAGTCGAAACTTTGCTGTGGATTTTGATGAGAACAAGATGTGAGTTTTAGAATCAGGCATAGATGTCTCTGAAATTAAAAATAATCTCATGGGGGCTGAAGATGATGTTTGTGCTTTAAACGTGAGGTGTGATCCCCTTCTTAAAAAAAATTAAAAATAAAAGGGCTTTTTTTTTTTAAATACTGTGCCACCAACTTATAATTTTAATGAAGAAAGAAGTGAAAAAGGGAGCTCAGTTTTTATTAGGAGGTAAAAACCACAAATAAGAATGGTCAAGTTTTGTTTTGGGTTCTATTATAAACCATTAATAATAGCAGGAAAAGCCAGAGGATAAGTTCCTTTGTATTTTGGTGTATTTTCTCAGCTAGACCATTATTTGACATTGTCCTGCTGTGACAGGACCAGGGATAGGAGGGAAATAAAATCTATTTTCAACAATGATTTGGAATGCAACAAAGAACTACATTTTAATTTAAGTCAGACTTGGTATGCATTTTATTCATTAGAGAGGATTAGGATTTAATAAGTCTCCTTGACTTGTGGGTTTGGGAGGGCTCTTTAGTTTTATTTTTATTCTGATTCTCAGTGTTTGTTTTGTCTTCCCTGGTGCTGTTGCTGACATCATATTCTCCTGAAGGGCCCAGTAGCTGGCCAGGGATTAGGCTGGCCATGGCAGCCTGCACAGAACAATGTGCCCCAGCAGAGGTAATTCCAATGGACAGAAGTTGACAATCCCCAACTGGCTGCTGTCACTGCCCAGATTGTTGCCTCTCTGGCAAACATACTCTCTTTATGGTATAGAGGCCCTTTTACTTTTCAAGGAGGGAGTGCCTACGTTGAGTTATGTTGCTCATAAATGCATATATGATGTGTAGCTTCTAGTTCTTTTACTGTAAGGAAATGAATTATCTTCTGCTAAAAATTGTTTGTCTAGTACTTGCAAATTCTAGTTCAGCCAGTGTTGCTAACTAGGCTTGTACAATTTTGAAGGGCTTTGACAGAAAATATTGGATTTTGGTGCTGTACAGTACAACAAAAAGTTTAAAGCAAGCTTTGGATGTAAAGTACCCATGAAAGCATGATCTGAAAAATGAATCTTTTAACTGTACTTCTTGGTTACAAAAAGGGTGGTTGGCAAATGCAGAGTTTGTGAAATAGTTTCAGATGTGCAAGGCGTTGGAGATAACAGACATCTATAACAGCTACAGAAAAGGCAGAGATACAGTTTGATTCTTGTGAAAATGGTGACGAGACTGCAAATCCACAAGTTTTGAAGTATCTCATGGATTCCTGATGTCGCACCAGAACTCTAGTTAGCCCATAGTATCTCAAGAGCAAGCAATAAAGTGCATATAGTGGCAACTTGATACTGTTTGGCTTCCTTTCACTGGCATAAACCTAATGGACTTTGGAGACTCTATCCATGTGTTTGAAGTTAGGCAATGCATATGCACCTATTTGAAATGAGGCCTCATTTAAAACAGAATAAATTGGGTGTACTTCACTGGAATTGCTCTGTAATTTATTGGAACTCTGCTGGAGTTACCAAAGAGTAAATCTAACCCCTTTGAGTTATGCCAGATTTGTACTAGTTTGTGGTCAAGATCTGACTCTTAACTGCTGAAAGTGTAAAACAGTATAATTTATGTTCAGTTTTCAGACAGAGGAACCTAGTTTTAAGAGTCACTATGGCAACAACAGTGGGTCTTAGAGTAACAAAGATTAATGATTCTCTCAGCCAAGGCACTTCAACAGGTCATCTCAGTCAGGAGCAATGAAACTGTTCAACACAGGCCTGGGTCAAATGCAAAAGCCAGAGTGCCTTGTCACTGCTAGCACAACATGCTTCATCGTAGTAATGATGGTCTAATTACCATGTAGTAATGATGGTCTCATCTCCTCCATGTAGGATTCAGTGATTGGTATATTTAGGCAAGATCCTGTGTTCAGGCTGCCCAGGAAAGTGGTGGAGTCACCATACCTGGAGATATTTAGAAGACATGTGGATATGGTGCTTAGGGACCTGGTTTAGTGGTAGACTTAGCAGTCTTTGTTGTACTAGGTAATCTTAAGGGTCTTTGCCAACCCAAATGATTTTATGATTCTTATCCAAGTCATTCTCATTTCATCTTCATTCACTACTGCTATAAGAAATAAAATTTAAAAGATGTGAAAATGCAGGTTTTCAATTAACTTCAGCAATGGATATAGTTCCTTCAAGTAATGCATTTACTACTACTTTCATGTTTTGTATTCATGTAAAATGGGACCAGAGCTTGGGGACTTGGTGAGAAAAAGTGGTTTTCCAAGGAGATTTTATTTTAAAGTCAAATAAACTTATGAGTTGCTTCCTAGTTTTCACATTTACTGATTAGGAAAGGTGCTCACAGAAAGAGGCTTCATTTTCAAAGACCCACATTAAAAAAATCTGCCCTTTTAAAATAGTGCCCATTTGTTGAGGTTTTTTTTTCCTCTCCCTAATTTAAGATCAAATTAACTTTTTAAGCTATTAAAAAATTTGACCTTAACTGCACTAATGCAATCTTCTTGCCATATTGCCATCATACAAATTAACCTAGAGGAAGAGCAATTATCATCCCAGAACTTTGCTTAATTATTGCCTGATTGCTTCTTCGACATTTTTCCTTTAAAACCGTCCTTCCACTTCTTTCTTCCTGTGTTTTCCTACCTTGTCGCATACAAACTATCACCATTCCCTGAAAATGGAGTACTTTTTTTCTCTGACCTTACCTGGGCAGTATTTATTTTGCCAGTTTAGGTGTGCCATTAGTCTTAGGGTTCCCATAGGCAAGAGTTCAATCATCAGGTAGATGGAGTGTGGAGTGCCCTTTTGGAAGCACCCATTTCCTGACGCTGTACTCAGATGAAACCTGTCTGAATTGCCACTATTATTGTTTTTGCAGTTGCACAGATCATTCAACAGGGACAGTTAATGGCTATTCTTCTTCCAGGTAGCATTTTGAATCTTGTGGTTCTCTAGCCATATAATAACTGTAATAGCAAGCACAGTCAGCCTGCTGTAATTTTACTGGAGTCTTATTTAATTTTCCTGGTGACCTTGGTTTAATACTTAGTTTGCTAGGTGTGCAATTGTGCCCCTGAGGAGATAAGGAGACAGGACATGCACATCATGATAGAAAGAAAATAATGCTTCTATCACTTTTGATCTTAAACTAGGTGAAATAAAAAACAAAAAAAAAGAAGTACTAACATCTTCTTTGTAACACGCATAACCTGCAGCATTCCTACCAATGAATGTTGCTGATATCAAATGTGTTTCTTGAGCATTTGGTTTATGTTATTCCGCTGTTAACAGGTTACTTGCAAACATTTAATGCCTTTGAGCCTGATGCTGTGTAAACTTTTACTAGCTGGGAATTAAATACAGAGTTATGGATATCCATCCAGAAAAGAAAGGGAGCAGCTTTCTTGCCTTGGCTCACATGCACTCTATCTGGAGTCCCATGCAAGCTACTATTAAAATGAACAGAACTCATTTATTTCTTCCCATGGACTTGTTATGGGACTGGGAAAAGAAACATCAGAAATCAACCCAAATCAACTCACCAGTAGAGGCTGGGTCAGTAAGGTGTGGGATGGGAATTTGCTGTGGGTAAAGGTAAAATACCAACCCTTTCAGAGGCCATGAGTTAGACCATTTCCTAGATGACTCCAGGGCAGCTTCAGCCATGCTTGGAGATGTACCTTGAAATTCAAACTCTAGCTATGGTTTTATTATTGTAGTTTTATCTAATGGACAGCAGCCTGGATTGGCAAATGCTGCCAGCCTGGAGAGTGTGTCCACACACCAGCTGTTCTATTTTTAAATTGTCATGAGGAAGGATCAGGCTTTGCTTTAGAGGAGCTATGGAACAGGAGGGAGGTCCTGGCCTCTCTTCTGAGCAGCTTTCAAACTACTGGAACTGCAGTAGTAAATGAGTACTAAAATGAGATTTGGCATATACTGGAGTTTCAAAATATATTTTATGTTTCAAGAAGCACCTCAGATGATGGATCTATTTGTAGCACACTATTTTCATTCCAAAGAATTAACGACTTACAGCCTTTTCCTAGCTGTTTTAAGAAAAAATAGCTTGGCAATAAAGGACAGTTAGGAAATTTGAAGATGTAATTTGGAAAACTCTCTTTAACTGCCCTTTAAACAGCATCTTCAAGTTGTTTATGTTTTTAAGGATTAATTAAATTATTTGAACTGTGGCACTGTAACTTCAATGGCTAACTATATCTCAGGATGTTAATTTTCAGCAGTAGAGTAAGTTATACAGTCTGTGCTCTCAATTAAAATGTTAAGTGTTTATTTTGAATTACTACCCAGTTGCACTAGTTCTAAAGACATTTCCTTTCTTCAGTGTAAGGGAGAATATTTCCAGACATGCTGACAGGTAGATGTTTACAAATGCTGGTGATTTCAGGTTTAATTGTGACCTTTCAGAGTTGCTCCTGCATTTGCCACAGGCTAATTGCTTTACATTTTGCTTTGTTTTCACTGGGGAGTAAGTGCTTTGAATCCAGCCATATTTATGTTCTTGCTGTTGCTTTGATCACTCAGTTATTCCTATACCTCATTTAGTAGCTATTCATTTAGTGCTAACTTTCTGTGCCTTGTATGATAGAAACAAGGATGTGATATTTCTCCGTGATTGTAAATTATTAGATGGCATCTTAACTGCTCATATAAATGCCTAAGATTCCTTTGATAGTTAGGACTATTAGATTATCAGTGCCTCATACTAACATCCTTTCTTCTGCCAACTTCCTGGGACACCTCAGCAGTTCACTTAGTCTCTTAATATGCATGTACCCACATAGTATTTCCCCCCTCTCCCTTCCATGCATAATTAAATTTTAGCATAGTGTTTCCATTCCAATATTTATGGATTTCACAAAACGGTTGTGAAAGGAAATGCATTGAACACTGGAGTGGTCAAATATGTTAATGTGGTTTTCAGAGCCACAGAAAATTTTGTTAAGGAACTTATTCTTTAAAAAGTCATGATTGTTTCTTGTGGGAATCATGGCAGAAATAGAGCTTATGGAACAGTTTGAATGGGAATATTTTAAAGATTAGATAGGATCTATGAAATCTGACATGTGGCACTTTAAGCATAGAAATGACATAGGAAAGTACTCAAATAGGATGTTATAGCCAGTGTCATTAGTGGATGGCTTATAGATTTTTTTTTTTTTTAATCTTATGTTGTTGATTTATTAAGTGGAAGTACAATTTTGTCACTTCAAGGGTTATTTTATATCTAATTTTATAAATGAAAGGATATGGTAATCTAATCAATACTTGCATAGATTACTTCAGAGGGAAGCTTTCATGTTATAGGAAGGATTTGATGAATCACCACATAGTGCCCTTCTGTGTCAGGCACTATGGAATAATTGCCTGAATGCAACATGAGACTTTGCTGCAAGAGTTGTCAGCTCTTGGATCAGTCCTGAACAAAGGTTTATTTCCAATGGATTAATGTTCTAACTCTGGTTGGGGTTTTTTTTTGGTGTGTTAGGGTTTCTAAAATGCAAGAGGCAATCTCTGTCATCATTCATCTAACAGTGACTAAAGCAGCCCAATATGACGTTGGTTGGGATGAAATTTTTATTTTTATGTGATCACTACTTGAAAAAGCATGAAAAAGTTACTAGAATATTTTGCTCTAACATTACAGTGAGTGGCTATCAAATATTAATAAATACAAAGCACATGCTGCATACTAACTTCGTATGAAGTACTGCTCAAATTAAAGCCATTTGCCATTAAAAAATATTAAAAAATGAGACCTCATTAGATGAGATGTTTTCAAAATCGAGTTTTAATCTGGTTCCATTTTTAATAGATAAGTTGAAAACTCCTGACAAGAGTAAAGAGGCTGTTAATGGAATTATTAACAGACTGTTAATAACACAAATTCTGGAAGGCATTTACCAAAGCAGATGGGATACAAACTGATCAGAGAAAAGGAAATGGGAAGTGATGACTGAACTGCCAACATACCTGGTCTTGCTTCTTCATCCCCACAGTGACACTTGTGCCAAATATGTGTTGGCCCTGCAGGACATAAAGTGTGTTGGTACCCTGTTTTGTGAAATTATTTGTATTCTGTGGATGAAAAATATCTTGTAAGCACAAAATATTACTTAAAAAATGCTTTTTTTTCCAGCAAAGTAATAGGATTGGAAAATAAGTCTATGTATATAAAACTTTGTTTGTACTTAAGAGTTTCCTACAAAAATGAGCTTGGGATCCCCAATACAGAAAAGACTCACAGACCAGGTGGTTTAGATTCTGTGTAACCAAATGAGCTATGAAATAGCTTTACTTGCCTGTGGGGAAAAAAAAATCACATCTTCCATTTCTCCAGCCTTAGATTGCTGGGCTTAGTCAATAATATCTGCTTATTTATCCATTGCACATGAGACAAGTGGCTGCTTGCACAACAGCTATCTCTTGCCTTGGCTCTGTGGCCTGCTATCATAGTCCTTCTCAGACCAAGCTGCTACAAGCAATCCCTGCTCAGCATCACTGGGCCCCATGCTGCTTGCACCCCAGTGCTGCTCAAACAGAGGATGAAGCTCTGAGGGTTTTTGCAGGTGCAACGCCCTAGTAGTATTGCTATCCTGGGGACTTTTGTGATATCTTCTCCCTCCAGTGTAACAGAAATACCAGCTGTTGTCTGCTAGTCCATAAGAATCAGTAGCAGTGAGAATCAACAACTCTGTGAGCACAGGGCTTCTTGCTGAGTGGAGTCCTTGCTACTTACACAAATAGTATTGATCTAGTACTGTTTATTCTCTTAGTCTCTGTGTATTAGCAAAGAGTTGCAGAAAGGGTAGAGATCACATTCTGAAATTTCCCAAGCTTGTATTGTCAAGTTAATTTTTTTTCGTTTACCTTATAGTAGACCTTGAACAGAACTAAATTTTAGTGCCAGTGTTATTGTAAGAAGGGAGCTCCAAGTGGGTGGTGATCATACAGCTTATTTTTAAAAGAAAATCCTCTTTAACTCTCAAAATACCAGACTTTCCACTTCACCCTTCCATAAGGATCAGTTACATTTGGAACTGAAAGCCCTAAAGACTTGGAGGGTGCACACTGTCGACATTTTACAGCCTGCAGTGAAGGGTTCTTAACCTTTTCATTCTAGGTACTCTGATAATGCTTTCTCCCCATGTTAAAATAAACTTTAATTGATCCTTCATCATGCTTTTGGACTTAAGATGCTTCCCGTTAAGATCTGCTGTTTATGCAAAATCAGTTTTCACTGTTTCCGGTGTACACAAAGAGCTCTCAAAAGGAAAGGGTACTTGCTGCAAAAGACACTAGATTTCTGATTCCTGTTCCTCAACATTCTTTAAGTAAATGTTTGCTATCTGCCAGGCTTAAACAACTAAGCTGCACTTCAAAATAAATTGAATAGTAAAAATCCAATAATTCTAATTTACCAGTAGCATCTAGAAATTTTATCTTCTATCCAGATGGAATGGACTTTGATAGATCTGCATATGTTTAGCTGTAGCAAGCTCAAAGTAATACCTCTGCAGCTGTTTTATCCTCATCCTGAGAATTTCTCTGTACCACTGAGACAGTAGAGGTAATTGGGTGTTCTTCTTTTCTGGCAGGTACTGGACTGGATTGAAAATCATGGGGAAGCCTTTCTGAGTAAACATACAGGAGTGGGGAAATCCCTACACAGAGCACGTGCACTGCAGAAAAGACATGATGATTTTGAAGAGGTAGCGCAGGTAAGAGTCTGAAGCAGACACTTCTGTTTTCTGTCTTGATTTTTGTTACACCTCTTGTATATTGAGAAAAAAAGTATTGCTCTTTTGGGTCACCCTGCTCTCTTCAAGTATTTGGAGATATCTCCCAGGTTTGAGAGTTGGCACTCACACTGCGGAACATGGTAGCAGCAGAACTTACAACCAGAAAATCACCAGATTGAGTTGATGGGGGGTCTCAAAGACTGTGTGAAATTGCAAGCAGTTTACAGGACAGTAATGCAAAATGTTGGGAAACAAAGGAGGATGGTTATAAGCAAGGATGATAGAAAAAATCAGTTTTAACTCCCAGAGTGGAAACTGAGGACCTTGAGAGTATAGTGGAAAGCAGCACCTAATAAAGTAGTAGGGAAAACACTGGAGTGTATTTACAGCAAGGGCAACTACTCTTCCATTCTTTCCAATACAGTGTATTATGTGTCATGAGTTTTTGTTTGTTTTGGAATTTTGGAATGAGGAGCAATTACTTTTTGGTTTTAGACTATTGTTTTTTCTGTAGTACCTTTCACATGTGCTGGCCTAGTTTAGTTGAAGATGTTTCCAGAAACAGGGACATACCTCTTTCACTGTGTCCTCAGGGAAACAGTTTCACTGCCTCATGGCAGCTACTGGTTAGATATTTTTTTCCTTTCCCTCATATTCAATTTATATTTCTCTTAATCTCCCTTCTGCAGCCCCCACCCTGTTTATGTCATTTTGGTCTTACTTATCTCTCTTAAGGAGATAAATTCCAGGAAAAGAGATTGATTAACAACCCTGAACAATCTGTAGAATGTCTTCTTCTATGTGCCTCTTAGACATGTTAAGCATATTTAATGCTGCTAGCATGTTCATATCAATCCCTTAAATAACTTCTGTTACCTGCTTTTTTGGATCCATTCAGTTGGCCAAGATCCTTTTAATGAGATGTTCATTCTTTGATGAAATATTCTATTGCTTGGCTTGCTAGTGAATGTCAGTGTTACATTTCAGCTGTGACTGGATGTCTTAGCATACCATTGACAAATCACACAGCCTGAAAACAGTAGTTCTAGATTGGTGGGTCTCTACAATTTCCTGGGAGCTCCTGTGGATTTGAGCCTTCTAGTAATAGGCTTGAATTTCTAGAATTACCTGTTGCAAATTGAAGTGGGCTTGGGCTGAAGGTTGCAAACCACAGTTCTACAAGTTAGTGTGAGGGTTCATGCCAAAATCAACATTAGATGCCTTTCCAGAAGATGTGCTCAAGTCAGGTGTTATTGCATACAATACTGGGATAAGAAATGAAATTGAAAACCATGTAATATACACGAGCTGAAACTAAGTGATTTAGTGTCCTTTGTGGCATTAATATTTTCTAAATCTCCCTTCTCTATATTAGCTTCATAACTCCACTTACATCTAGCATTTTGGATCACAGTTAGCTTTTTATTTTTCTTTTTTACCTGCTCTTTGAGTAGTAATGCATTGGAGATGTAGGAAACAAATTAAGAACAGGTGAGAAGACAGAAAAGTAGTAAGGGTGGTGAGGCACTAGAATGGGTTGCCCAGGGAAGTTGTGAATGCTCCATCACTGGCAGTGTTAAAGGCCAGGTTAGACAGAGCACTGGGTGGCATGGTTTAGTGGGAGGTGTCCCTGACCATAGCAAGGGGGTTGGAACTAGATGATCTTAAGGTCCTTTCAAACCCTAACTATTCTATGATTCTATGTTCTTCACAACAGAGATGGGAGCAAGCTCTGTAACTGCCTGCACATGGAAACAACAGCTCACTTAAGGCTTGCTTCATTGCATGATGTGATTTGGAGATAGATCCCTTCACTCTGGGGTTTAGGAACCTTTACAAATGTGCAGCTTGTGTGGGTAGGTCCTAGGTTAAGTCAGAATTTAATTATTTCACTTAATGCTTTTCAAACCTCTCTGTTAGTCCTCCTTTTGCATTATTTCAGCATGTCTGTATATAACTTCATACGTATTTTGTTTCACAAGGCCAAATTCAGAGCAAAGATTGTTCACTGGATGATGACATGTTCTAATGAAGGTGTCTGGGAGGAGGATGGAGAGGAAAGGGAAAAGTAGTTTGCGTGGGTGCAGAATCTCTTATGTTTCTCTGAATCAGATTCTTTTACATCTTATGGCATCGATAAGTGTCTCATTGCTCTGCCTGGACTACTGTGAACAGTCACAAACAGTCCTGCATTCCGCATATGAAGTTTATGGTGCCTCCAAATTAGTAATTGCTGTCACAAGTCGAACTTTGTTACTTTCCCCTGCCTCTGACAGAAATACTTTCCTCTGGTGTATTCACACCAGAATATCATTGCTAATTTATGAGGCCTGTCTGCAGTGTGACACTGGAATTTGATGCTGGCAAATGGACATGGGGACGTGCACTGAGGGGAAGTGAAAGGAAGCTCAGGCTTTATCTAGGGTCAAGGACTTAAGAATATAATACTCTGCTTTGGAAAGAGTAATGGCAAGGGTAGGAGGGGAGGCCATAAATTTCTCACACCTGGAGTTCTCCTGCAGAAGCTTGTAGTGAGGTCGATTTTGTGGTTGGAGGATAAATCTCCATGCTCTATGACCAGTTTTTATTCTTCTTAACTCCCTTCTTGATGCTTAACTCTTTTGAAGCATTTTTCTCCACTTACTGAATATCTCTGCATGGCTAGGGTGGGTAACTAGCAGAGTTTCTTCTCAGTATAGCTACATAATAAAGTACATGTGCTAAGATCCTGAAACAAAATGGTAAGTTTGCCTATTTCCCTCATCACGATGTTAATTACTGGCATTAACAGTAGAGTTGTGTTTGTTCTTCTTAATAAAATAAAAAGTGTAGTAGTGATAAAACTGGTGAGATTGACAGTGCAAGTAATAGTATTATTACTTAGCCTGGCATACATTATAAATTTAATCTCTAAAATCTACTTTCTTTTGGCTCGGATATATTTGTTTTTATCTCCTACTGATTCAGGAAGGCATTTGCAAAGGTCAGACATTCATGGTTTTGAATGCTGCCTAACTGCATGTAGAGAGTAGCAGTGTCTGCGATTGCTGTGCTGAGAAATGCTCTGGTTGACTGACCTGCCAAGGAACTAGATTGAGAGGCTGAACATGCTCCCTCTATGTCTGATTAGAAACTCCACAGATTTATAAATCTAAATGTAATGATTTGATCAGGCATGCACAAAATAGATCACATTCCTGCATACAGCTATGCTTGGAAAATATCAATGATTTTGAAGTGCTGCATTGTGGGCAATATAAAATATAATTCGGGGTCCCTTTCTCTCATAATTGCTCCTTAGACAATGCTCAGCAATTTTTCTGACGGTATTTATTCTATATGGGTTGCACAGATGGCAAATGTTTTAATTTGGATTAAAAACCCTGAGCTTCTGGGAGAGAGGCTGTAATCTTGTACATACCTAAAGATGTTTCTCAGCCAGTGCTGATGCTGTTCACGGGCTGGCACCCTGAAAATGACAACCTTAGGCCCAGTGCCTGCCATGCGGTGAAATTTAGCAGTCAGGAGTTAGTTATCAAGATATCACCAAAGAAACACCACTCTTTATGTAGCTGCAACATTCCTGCAATGACAGCCTCTTTGTGTGACTGGAGTTATTTTGTGCAAATCAGATAACCATAGTTTAGCCAGTTAAGACTGTAAATCCAAAGATGTTTTCAGATTTTCCTTAGAAAAGGGCTTTTATCCTGGAAACCAGTGTGCCTTTCAGTTGGAAAAATCTCCCCAATGCTTCAGCGCTATAGAGTTGAGTGGCATGTGTTGAAAATCCTTCTCCTGTTCTCTGTATATGAAGAGAGGGGCCTTAGACCATTCTCCTCCCTTCTGTCATTCCCAGCAAGCGGAGTTAAGGTGGCTACCTTGGCATCCTCTGCTTACAAAGAGCATCACTGCATTTGTGCTGGTGCAGAATTAGGAAAGATACTGAGAAAACTGCTGTGTTATTCCCTTGAACTCTGCTGGTGGAAGACTTAGTGGTTTTGTGCTTGGATGATCTGAAAGAAGCATTTCTGTTGTCTTTCTGCATTTATGAGTGTTTCTGTCAGATGCGCTGTTGCGATTACCCTCATTTTTGGCATACCCACCAGTACATGCTTCCACCTGCAGATGGCACTCGCAATGCGCTGTACAAGCCTCCGGTTCTGCTCAGGGTCAACAGAGCTGCTGGTTCTAATCCAAACTAACCAGTTTCTAGATGTGAAATGAAGCAGAAGTGGAAGTTGTTTCACACCGTGTCCCCGTAGTGTTCTCCCACCCCTGCCAAAACCTACGTTGTTCAAGTTCACTCAGAAAAACAACCTTCCTATTTTTATTTTGTTTTTATACACAAAGCTGGGCTGTCCATGCTTTATAATGCAAGGTGGTGCTTGTCATCTGTGTTTATGGGATAAGCTGCTCTTGGATCCATGGAGCTGCTTTCAAAGCTCTTTGGCTACAACACAGTATGCTTGCGGCTACAACTGAGTTTTATATTTAGTAACTGTGTGTGTATTTGCATGCAATAGCTGGTATATTTTTTGTAGTAATCCAAAAGCACTGATGGTTTACAAGGTGAAATATTGTAATTTGAACATGCAACAAAGCACACATTCTGAACAGCCTTGATTCAAAATGTGTGGAATTGTCCCTCATTATCAGACACAATAAGAAAGTTGACTGGAGTCTGAGCTGTGGCCATTGAAGTTCATGGGGTCTGTCTGTATGCCCAGCGCAGCAGCTCTTGGTTCAGGTACTTTGACAAGTTTTGATTTAGGTATGTGGCTGTGTTTTCCTGACTCTGAAAGCTTTACAGGATCCGTTTTGCCAAGGTGCACATACAACACAGCAGACTATTCTTGAAGTATTACAAAGGAGTGCCAGACAAAATGCAAGTACAAATGCTGAGCTTTACAGTATACGATTTGGGAAACTGTTCAGTTTTCCTATTTGAGGGTATCTATATTTGCTTTTCTCTAAGACAGCTTTTGGAAGATGATTATTAAACACCTGAACACTGGCTTTGTTCCATTAAAGTTAATCAATGTGTATCTGTATAGTTCTTTTAAGGTTCAGCTCTTCCTTTTATTTTTCTCAGTGAAATAAGTATATTTTCTGCAAAGGAAGGCTTTCAGAGGAGGCCATGAAAGCCAAGAGCCTGTATCATCATCTAGAAGTCAATGAACAGGTGATATTCTGCATCTGAGAAGTAATTTGTGTTCCAGTGTTCTTGTCTGGTGGATTCCCTTCTTCCATTTTACTGTTCCTAAAATCCTATCAGCTTAGATTTTTCAAAAAAACTCTTATTTGGAGGTAAAAGGAACTTTAAATGTAAATATGTTGAAAAATGTGAAATATCCAGGGGACTAAGTAATGGAATCCTGCAGGTGAAAATGGTATTCTGTGATCTCTCAGTCTCACATAGTTTCACTTGAACTTCTCTAGAACTAGTGAGGTAATGGAATAGGCAGGCCAAAGCTGAATTGCACACAGCTACTTGTTTGGCCTTCAGGATAAAAACCTAGTGCTTTCCCTTGCAAATTCCAGCTCTGTTGGATGTCATTGTTCTAGAGTTTGGCATGAAGTTCAGTAGTGATGTAAACCAGCTAGACATAAATTAGGAGCCAGTGTTGATAATGAGCCCTTAGGGAACATTGTCCCAGGGTGATTTTTTTATTTTTGATTTTTATTAATTTTTAGAATGTTGTGACTTACCTGGTTGTTGAAAGGAATAGCTCATTGGATTTCCCTTTTGAGTTGAGTAACTGAAATCCTATGTAAGATGAAATACTGGGCCAAAATAGGGAGAAAGCAGATAATTAAAGCTGGTAAGTGCTGTGCTTGTAGTTAGCAATAACAACTGTGGCTTCAAAAATGCCAAAATTTTTTTTAAAATAACAAAAACATGAGACAGGCAACAAAAGAATCAGTCCTACTCTTCATCAACCTTCGGGTGGTCATTAGCAAGTTCTGAAGCTATCATTTGCTGTTTCTTGTTCATTTTGTTTATGTAAGTGTATTCAGCTCTACACAAAGAGGAGAAAAAGTAACCACTAGCAGAAGATTACACAAGCCTTTGAACTCTGGCGCAGGAGCTGTGGGCTCCAGAACTCTTGGTTTCTTCTCCTGTCTGACAGCAGGCTGCATCTGGAAATAACAGGCAGCAGAGAAAAATGAAACTGCCTGTATATGGGTTGTCTGTGAAGGTTATCCTGGGGATTCTGGGTCTCAAAACTTCTGACAGCATAGCTAAAGGGCCAGTTTATCATGGAAGCAATAGTATAACTTTGTGCATGAAGTCTAGCAGCTTCTGGGTGATCCAGGACATACCTGCGTTGCAAATGCAGAGATACTGAAATTGTTACACACAGCCTAAGCCAGGACGCAGAAAATCTGGGAAGGGCTGAGCAGTATAGCAGTGTCAGATGTAATGCCATGAGGAATCAGCTGCCAGACCTAAGTCAGATGTAGGTCTTGTAAGACATGTTTTACCTGAGAAAGTGTGGTACTCTATATTCTGAGTACTCTGTGGGAATCAGTACTGAGCTCTATTGCATGATCTGGGCATGCCCATGGAGACTTCATTAGCAGAGACAGCTAAAAAAGACCATCTTGGCTAGTGTTCTGGAAGCAATGTAATTCAGTTGATGGCTGTTGGTACTCCATGATCTAACAGTAATGGGGGACCTATTTTTAGAGAAACCCTATAATGGCATAGAAATCTTCCCGGAAATCATTTGAAAAGCTGTGCCTATTGCACCATGTTTCTGAGTTTGCATTTCTTCTCAAGCTAGAGGTGATTTTTCTTTCCTATTTCTTCTCTTCTGAAATCACATGACAGCTGGATCTTTTCATTGAGCTGCCTGCAGCATGATTCACTATCTAAATGCTCCCTATAAAATCTCAAGGCTTGGCAGCACAATACCTCTTTGACAATTGCCAGAAGTTAGCTTCCTATCACTGGTTTTATTTGGGTAGGTTTATTTTTGAGCCTTTAAAATATGTTCCTTTAATTTGCCTATAAATATATAATGCTGTTTCCATGGCAGTCTGGGAGACAATGAAGCTATTTAAGAAATACATATATTTCATTCTAGACATTCTGTAAAATGGATTTTCTTTTACGTATGGAATTCTGAGTTTTTGAATTGATTTCTTTGTGAATCTGAAAAAAAAAAAAAAAAACAACGAAAATTTCCTAAAAAAGAAGAATCCTGGATTTTTTTTTTTTTTAAGCCCACAAATTTCTTAAAAAGAGCATTAGAAAATTATAACACTGAAGCATTATATAACATGCATACTAAATATATTCAGTATGGTACTTTTGTCTCAACTGAATGAACATGTAGTTGAAACAGAAGATATTTGCCATTGATGTGAAATATATCCACTTAGATGAACCATTGCTGTTTTGACTGACCTATGTTTGTTGGTAAAAACCATGCTCTCATGAGACCACACTTGGAGTATTGTGTGCAATTGTGGTGTCCTCAACATAAAAATGACATGGAACTGCTGGAACAATTCCAGAGGAGGGCCACGAGGATGATCAGGGACTGGAGCACACCTTGTATGAAGACAGGCTGAGAATAGTTGGGCCTGTTCAGTGTGGAGAGGAGAAGACTGCGTGGAGACCTCATAGCAGCCTTCCAATATCTGGGGCCTACAAGGATGCTGGGGAGAGACTCTTCATGAGGGACTGTAGTGAGAGGACAAGGGGTAACAGGTTCAAACTTAAACAGGGGAAGTTTAGATTGGATCTGAGGAAGAAATTCTTTACTGTAAGGGTGGTGAGGCACTGGAATGGGCTGCCGAGGGAAGTTGTGAATGCTCCATCGCTGGTGATGTTAAAGGCCGGGTTGGACATAGCCTTGGGTGGCATGGTTTAGTGTGAGGTGTCCATGCCCGTGGCAGGGGGGTTGGATCTAGATGTTTAAGGTCCTTTCCAACCCTAACTATTCTATGATTCTATGATTTTGATCCCCTCTGATAATTTTTTGTTGTGCTCTTCTCATTGGCAGGTCAATGGGTTATCAAACTGTACCTGTTGGTTCAAGAAGATTAATTGCAGCAATGTCCAAATCTCTTCAATTCAATTTCTTGTATCTATTGATAGCAGGCAAGCTTGTGGGGGAGAAAAGTGACACTGTGAATCTGATCGCTGTTTTTACTTTCTGATTTTTGTCACAGGGCTATAGAAGGAGCTGCATGCGCATGGCTGTGCTGCTTCCTCTGTACCAGTCAGTAGTGTCTTTAGTAGAACGGTATAACATTAGCCACAGCAACTGTATTGTAGAATTGCTGCAAATCACAAATAAACTATTTTGCAGACATTTTGTAAAGGAAATTTCATTAGATTAAGCCAATACGAAAGAGACTTGTATTCAGTAACAGAGAAAAATTATTTTCAGTGACACATTATCATTGTGCAAATATTCTGGGAATAGGCTAACTGGGTCCAATTGATTACTCCATTGCACAAGATTTAGAACAAAATTGTGCTTTCAGTTTTGGAGAAATTGCTTACAATTAACTTCTTTTAATGAGTGGAGAATCCAGTTCAATAGCTATATTTATACTGCAGGGAAGCTGCTTGGAAGTCTGGTTGTCCTTCTCTTTTTTTCCTATTACAGGATGCTCTCTCTGTGTCCACATCAGGCAATTGTCTAAAAACTACACTTGCATTAAAAGACTATCAATCACAAATGTTTTATACTGATTATATATGAATAGAACGTATTCAATCAGCATTTTATTGCATAAAAACCTATTTTTAAAATCTATTTCCCTGGGATAGAATTCAGATCTCAGTTTCACCTGTATAGAAATAGGGCAGTGTCAGTGGATTTATAGAAGTCTTTAGGAATTAGATGTGTGAGAACAGGAACAAAAATGTGTGTATAAATGATTCACTTGTTGATTCAGTGCATGTAATCCTGCCATTAATATTGCCCTCCATAACTGTGGTCTATGAGGTCTGCTTTTGTATAACCAAGCCTCAAGAAAGCACTGGTTTGTGTCACTATAGAACTGTCATATGATTCAAGGCATTTAGACATCTTTGTTCACTGTCTGCTTCAGAGCACTACCACGTGCAAAAGTGCAGGTTCCTCTCCTTTTCTGAGTTAGGAAGAGAAATTCTAAGATAGACATGAGAAAAGCAGGCAGAAACAGCATTCTCATGTCACTGCACTTAAAAAAAATCTTGTTGGGGGAGAAAGTAATTGAATTTGCAAGAAGTCAGGAACTGAGACAGGAGATGTTTCTGAACTGTCAGTTAGTGTGTGTGCACATGTGTTTGTTTAGCATGATTGCCTATATTAGTATGCAGCTAATACAATAGAAACCAATATGTGCTCCAAAACAGTGTGACACCGTGTCCTTTTAACACATAGCTCTCATTGTTTTTAGAGTGTTGTTCAGTGCATAAAGGTTGTTTTTCCTGTGCAGGGTAGATAACCCCTCACGACATGAGTGAGATCCACAGCTGTGCAGCGGAGAGCAGAGCCTGCTTTTGCCTCCCCTGGAGTAACATTAGAACTGAAAGCAAAAGTGCCCAGCATAAAGTAATGTTTGTGACTCATTAATATCGAGGAATGGAAAGTGCAGACTTCATATTAAATGTGTCAACCTGAGAGCTGAATTAAATGCATGGAGTGTTCAGTGAAATGTAGTGTGTTTCTGCACAGAGAGGTGGTTGGTGACTGGGTCTTGCTTGTTCTGCCTTTGGCCAGGATTTATATTGACAACCCGAACTTGGATTTGTCAATACCCACACATCAAAATTGAGTGCAGGAAGGACTTGAAACCTGCAGTGTTTCACGGCTGAGAGAGAGAGAGGTCTAGAATGATTTTACTGTTTGTTTTAGGTTCTAAGTTGACCTGGTTTGATCCTTTTTAAAATCCAAATTAGGTGTTTATTCCCACTGCAGAAGTGGCTCAAATAAATAATGTGCAGCCCACACAATTCCTCCTCTGTAAAAAATACTAATTTTTAACTTGCATTTTAGGGGGTGAAGAGCTGTCCCTCCCAGTTCCAGACCCTTTCCCAAAGGATTCATAGTTTCATCTCTGCCAAAGCATAGTTCCTCTGTGAATAACAAGTGATAAGCTCCATTCCTGCCTTGCTTCTCTGTCATGCACTGAAAACCAATTACAAGCTCAGGAGTGATGCATCCCAACTAGAAGGAGGTGCAGCAGGAGAGAGAGGAGACCTCCTTGGATGGATAATTTGCAGCTGAGGAAAATTTGAAGGATAAAAGATACTTATAAAAGGTGGAAGCAAGGACAGGTGGCCTGGGAAGAATACAGGGATGTCATTCAGGAAGCTAACGACCAGGTTAGGAAAGATAAGGCCCACTTAGAATTAAACTTTGCTAGGGATGTGAAAGAGAACAGGAAGGGATTCTATAGGTACATTGCAAATAAAAGACGGACTGGGGCAGCATGGGCTCTCTCCAGAAGCTATCAGAAGAACTGGCTACCCTGAATTTGGAAAAGGCTGAGGTTCTTAATGACTTCTTTGCCTTGGTCTTCACTGGCAAACGCTCTGAACACACCACCAAAGTCTTGGAAGGCAGACTCAGGGACTGTGAGAATGAAGACCCCAGGCCCACTGTAGGAGAGGATCTGGTTCAATACCATCTTAAGGACATGAATATATGCAAGTCCATGGGACCTGATGAAATCCATCCATGGGTCCTGACGGAGCTGGCAAATGAAATTGCTAACTCCATCATATTTAAAAACTCCTCGAAGTCAGGTGAAGTTCTCTAAATTGGAGAGATCCATTTGATAGGCGGACCGCTCAGTGGATAAAGAACTGGCTAGAAGGCGACATGCAAAGAGTTGTGGTCAGCAGCTCAATGTCCAGCTGGAAACCAGTAACGAGTGATGTCACTCAGGGACCGATCTTGTTCAACATCTTTGTCAGTGACATGGACAGTGGGACTGAGTGTGCCCTCAGCAAGTTTGCTGATGACACCAAGCTGTGTGGTTCAGTTGGTAAGCTGGAGAGAAGGGATGCCATCCAGAGGGACCTTGACATGCTTGTGAGGTGGGCTGATGCCAACCTGATGAAGTTTAACCATGACAAGTGCAAGGTCCTACAGCTGGGTCAGAGCAATCCCGGGCACAGCTACAGGTTGGGCAGAGAAAAGATTCCTTCTGCAGAGAAGGACTTGAGGGTTTTGTTTGATGAAAAAATGAAGATGAGCCAGCAGTGTGCTCTTGCAGCCCAGAAAGCCGACCGTGTCCTGGGCTGCATCAAAAGGAGTGTGACCAGTAGGTCGAGGGAGGTGATTTTGCCCCTCTACTCTGCTTTTGTGAGACCTCACTTGGAGTATTGTGTACAGTTTTGGTGTCCTCAACGTAATAAGGACATGGAACTGTTGGAACAAGTCCAGAGGAGGGCCACAAGGATGATCAGGGGATTGGAGGTCCTCCTGTATGAAGACAGGATGAGAAAGTTGGGGCTGTTCAGCTTGGAGAAGAGGTCTCTATGCAGGCTTCTTGCTATGAGGTCTCTATGCAGCCTTCCAATATCTGAAGGGGGCCTATGAGAATGCTGGGGATGGACTCTTCCTTAGGAACTGTAGTGTTAAGACAACGAGTAACAGGTTCAAACTTAAACAGGGGAAGTTTAGATTGGATATAAGGAAGAAATTCTTTACTATAAGGGTGGAATGGGTTGCCGAGGGAAGTTGTGAATGCTCTGTCCCTGGCAGTGATCAAGGCTGGGTTGGGCAGAGCCTTGGGTGGTATGGTTTCATGTCAGGGGGTTTGGAACTCGATAATCTTAAGGTCCTTTTCAGCCCAAACTATTCTATGATTCTAAGTGGGAGAGAAGCAGCCTCACAGCACAGCCAGGGCTGCGCAGCCATGCTGAAATATCAGTTGACTCACCAGTTGTGTGTGCTCCCCCTTGGGATTGATATTTGGGTCACTAGAGCATTTAACTATTGTAAATTGAGTTTGCAGTGTAGGCACATGTAAATGTGGGACATGGAAAAAAACTAAAGATATTTCAGAGCATAGAGCAGAATCTGCTTTGTGTGCTAAAATAGGAATACTAAATAAGGAGATTATTTTCAGATGAGAATGATGGAGGGAGTGTGAATTGATGCCTGGACCTGCTGTGCATGCCTCCTGGAAAGGGGACAGGTGCCCAGATCCTACTGCTTGGGGTTTGGCACAAAACTGGAGCTCTGGGATAGCAGGCAGAGAGAGAGATCAAAAGAAAAGACCGGGAGAATTTCTCTGATCTTTGTTTTTATCTCATACTATGTCCAATCTTATACTTTGGGGGCTGATTTGGAATTTTTGGAGGGGAAAGGATTTGGCCACATGAAAGAATGCACTAGAAAGATCTTAGGATTTTTTCATAGTAAAAATTTCGGCAGACATTGGCTAGAGAGGCAGTATCTAATATGCCTGCAGTATTCTTGGTGATCTACTGCATGCCAAAGATCAACACATTATGTATAGCATGAAGATTTCTTGTGGGAATACTGTTCTGTACCAGATCTCTCCTGTAAGTCATTATTAACATACATTTATCTCAGATCATGTGTGGCTGCCTAACAAAAGCCAGAAATAATAAAACCAGAACAAAAACCTGTTATCTTTCTAAATGTTTGTCGTGATTATGCATAACCTGAATTGAATTTCACACAGCAGAACGTGTTTTTTAAAATGAGCCCTATATGAATGCTTCCTGACAGGTGTGAAAAACATTAGTTCCTGTCTGGAACTCTTCTGAAGTTTTTGAATAAATCTGGTGTTAAATGAATCAATAAGTAAAATAGTTTATTACCTCCAGGGTAGTGAAACCCCTTTTATCTTCCCTCATTATAAATATGAAGTACTTCTCACTAGCTGTTACAGAAATTCTTAATATTTTTAAGTTTTAGGGAAGACAAAGCCCCTTAGTCCATTTTGTTTTTGTGGCACTCGTGAAGAATTAATTTGATGAGTAAGCAGTACAGATAGTTCACGTGTCAGGGAAATAGCAGTGGTGAAAAACTGGTTTATAAATCTAATAAGACTCGGAGAATAGTTTCTTCTCAGTTGAAATGAATTCCAATATGTAATCCAAGGTGGAGAGCCGAATTAATGCTGACAGTGAAGAGATTCTGAATCCAAGGGGACCAGCCTGCTCACCTGCACCTAAGGATGCTGAGCTGGAACAAGGAGATAAAGAAAAAAGTTACTTCAAGTTTAACTGAAGCTGGGAAGGCTGCTTAACTCTTGTTGAGAGCAGAGAACCATCTGCCACCAAATTATCTGAGGTCCAGAGGGGAGGGGGATAGCGACAATTACCTGACTGGTGGGCAGGTGGTCATTCTTGGTTGCAGGGTATATTGAGAAACTGCCTTCTGCCGAATGGAGATATCCAAATTGCCAATAAAACAGAGATGATGGTAGGTTTTTTTCTTATCATGTGTTTTGCCTCTGGCAGGCAGTGTACTAAGTGTAAGGTTTGCTTTGGATGAAAAGACCAATTTTTCAGTGATTGTTTGCTACAAGTTAAACTTACCTGGGAAAGTAGAAGGGATCCAGGAGAACACCAAGGGACTCCCTGCTTCTATCAAATCTAGAGGGAATATAGACAGTGCTAGCGCAGGGTTCCAGATCAGCTGTACCACAAGACATGATGCCCTCACTGGGAGTATCTCCTGCACCACTTCACACTTGGGTCAGTGCATGGGAGCTCATGAAATAACGTGTGTCAGGGAGGTAATCTTTGTTTCAAAGGAGCAACAGCAAAAATGTCATTAAATCTCTGCATCTTTCCTGAGATAGCAAGCAGTGCGCTGGCTGTGCTAAAAGTCTGTGCCATACCTTCCTCCTTATACTTTTTCTGTCAAACATCAATTTGCTTGTCAGAGGTGTAACTTATGGCAAAATACAGTTCACTATGAATCTTGAGGTCCTATGATACATTTGTGATAAACTTACCTCTTTGCAGCCACCTGTGTTGCATTTTTGTCACATATTACCAGACAGAAAGAAACTGGAATTGTTATGAGATGTATACATACGCAGTACTGTCTTATGCTCCATACTGCCTGGACTTTACACTTGTCTATATATGAGTTCTTAAGGTGAAAGCTCTGGAGAGGTTAGTCAAAGTTTTTCTGGATTTACTTCTCTTAAACATCTAATTCTGTGAACAGCAAATGTCGTTCAAAACATGTTTCAGGAAAGGTGTTATAACCTGTCTCTATGGTAATGGAAATAAAGGCATAGCTGAGGTGGGGTAGTGACCATTGGGGAAAAAGGGAGAGGAAATGTTTTGCTGTCTTACTTAAAGCTGGTTTCTGGACACTGGAAACAAAGTCAGACAGTTTATAGAATCTGCATCCACGTAGGGGCAGCAGGCCTGCCAGTTGTATTTGGTACTGACTTTTTCCAGTGATGTTGACTATCCAAAGCCTTTTAATATTGTCATCACTGTGTCTCTGAAATCTCCAAACTGTGGTTATTAAACCCAGAATGCCTGAAGTTACTTCATTCCAGGAGACCAGCAAGACTTGCTGAAGCTGTCAAGGTTGCACTCATGTCTGCAGGGCTCAGAAAACATGTGAACTGAGCCTTTGGGATAGAAAACAGTACTGTCTCCTCCCAGATTGCAACTCACCTCGAAGCTGCCACGTGTTTCTTTGTTTTTCCACTCACCTTTCCTTTTCTCCCTATCACAGAGAAGTTGTGGAACTTTGCTGTGAATTGTCTGGGCTTGTTGATGATATTTACCATTTGAGAAGCTTTCTAAATGCTGCATTTCATTCCTGGCAGTTTGCTGTCTTGTGCTCTCTTGTCATTTCCACAAAAGAGAATGCTTTTCTCACCTTTGCTGAATTTCAAAGGCTCAGTTATCTTGCAGTTGCTTGAGCAATTCTTATTCATACACTCTGCTAATTACCCAATTATGAAATCATTGCACAGTGATAACACTGTTTTTTCTGGTACACTTACTTTATAATACTAATGAGTATCAGGGTTTTTTTGGCCATAAAACTGGTTTGGTTTCATGTTTGCTAACAGAACTAATGTATAATGGCATCTCAGTCTGTCTTCATTGTTCTGAACTCCTTGCTGTTGCTTGCTTTCATATGCCTGTTACTGTGCAAAGATCTCAAAAAAGGGATCAAAGTCTTTTCATGACTATTACCCAAGATCAAATACTAGCGTAAAATCTGGCCAATAATCATCTGTTTATCTTCCCTAAGTCTTGTAGATACTCATACAATCAGTAAAATATTGAAAATATTGAAATTGCAAGAGGAGTATTTCATCATCTCATTTCAATCTGGTGTTTAGATGTGCTTCTCCCAGAAGACCATTAGGGTGACAGTTAAAAAAGAAAAAAAAAACCACAAAAACCTATAAGTACAAAATGAGCCTACATATCAAGTAGATTCTGGTTTTATTTAGGGTGCCTTAAGGTGATGAAGTGAGGTATAATTTGTGGCTTTGAAGGGCCGTGTGACCGCCTCAGTTAAAACTGCCAACTTTTTCAATGCAGATCTTTTCCAATGATGGTTTTTAGTTTGGAAACATAGTTGATTTATTAGACTCAATGCGTGAGCCTTCCTGGACAATGCTGCCTTCTCAGCCAGTAACCTCTCTTGGTCTCAGGAAAGATGCCAAAGATGGACTTTGTGGAACTAAAACTTCATTATTATGCCCAAGGGGTGTTCTTTGAGTTCCTATTTGGAGCTCTGCTCTAGATCAAAACTCCTTAAATCACATCTTACAAAGTATAGAGGTTCTGATATTTTCAGCAGTTTGAACTGCAGCTTCTTCAAGGATGCGTATCAGACTCCAGTGTAATCCTGCAGTGATATGCCCTCCTTGTAACATAAAGTGTGCAGATTCCTTCCCTAAAAAGGGTGTGACTTTCTTACTTCATATTAGACAATTTCTTACTTCATATTAGACAAGTCTTTATGGCTTATTTCGTAGAGGAGATTGAATATATATGCTAATTAAAATAGGGAGGAAAGCGGAAGTTCACCAGGCTAAAGCCTGGTGAAACCTATGGTGGGTGTAATCTTTCTTCCTAGGAAAAGAAATAAATCCCTTATCTTTCCCCTTGCAACCAAAATAAATTAATCTTGTAACTTAAAAAAATAAAATAAAAAAATTGAGCAGAGCTTTGAAAAGTCTAGATCTTTGCCAGACATGCTTTTGAGCATCCTGATATATAAATAAATAGCTCTGGAAGCATTCAAAGTGAAGTCCTCATAGAGATAGTACACTTTAATAGGCATAGTGACTACAATTCAGTGATAGTTAAGGTGATCACACTGAGCTAAAAAGTTAGCTTGTTCTTTGTATGTATGTGGTGTGAGCATGCCTATATGCATCTATGTGTCTCTGCATACTTATTAGTATTAGATGTAATGTTTGATATTAGATGGCACTTAAAATATAATTTCACTATATGTTTTACTGGCATTTCAATGAATAATGGTTATGATCGCACAGGTGTTAATTTGTGTGATTATAGGTATATGAATATTCTCTGCTTGATATATGACTGCACTCCTGATTGAGCTGAACAGTTGTTACAAAATATAGGCATCATTTTTTTAAGTTAAGGTAAGCATTCAATATGAAATAGCACGGAGAAGAATTCTTTTAGCTAATGTATTTCTAGCTATTCATTCTAACCATAGAATCATAGAACAGTTAGGATTGGAAACGACTTTAAGATCACTAAGTTCCAACCCCCCTGCTATGGGCAGGGACACCTCCCACTAAACCATGCCACCCAAGGCTATGTCCAGCCCAGCCTT
>JASSUY010005306.1:0-17490 GCA_032466535.1 Forpus xanthops | reverse complement strand
ATTTATGTTATACCTTAGTTACTAAACTGTTCTTATCTCAACCTGTGGGAGTTGCATTTTTTTGATTCTCCTTCCCACCTCCCCTGGTCTGGGGAAGAAAGAGGGGGAGGTGAGTGAGAGCGATTGCGTGAGTTTGAGAGCCTTAAACCACAACACACAGGTTGCCCAGAGAAGCTGTGGCAGCCCCATCCCTGGCAGTGTTGAAGGCCAGGCTGACGGCACTTGGAGCATCCTGGTCTAATTGAAGGTGTCACTGCCCATGTCAGGGGGTTGGAACTGGATGAGCTTTAAGGTCCCTTTGAAACCAAACCAGTCTGAGATTCTATGATTTTGTGAATGTTTAAATACAATATCATTATCAGCTTCAAGTATTTCTAAAAGGATTGTAGTCTTTGACACTCCAGTAGTTACATCAACCTGAAAAAAATGCCTGCAGATTAAGTCCTGACAAAGTTTGTCAGCTGGAGTTACGTGGTGAAGGGAGGTTATCTTGGATCTGAGTGTCACTGTGGACTGGATATAAGCAGATGTGATTTATTTCAACAGGAAGACACAAAGTTGCATGCCATGAAAGAGTATATGAAACAACGTGTAGCTCCTCTCTAAGAAATGGTGACTATAAATGATCTCAAATACCACAGGAATAATACAGATTGGTGAATTTTAGCTTACCTTGCAAAAATTTTCATCTTCCGGATTTGGCTACAAGGAAACACTGAGAACACATACAGATTTTACATTAAGCCAATATTTGGCTCAACTGTGATTCTTTGATGCATGCTGTGTGCATGTTTGGTGACAGCAATTGAGGAAACACACAAAAAGCTGTGAAGAAGAGTTCAGAAATCAAAAAAAGGACAGACATGCTTTATAACCAAGACTCAGGAAGTGAGACCTACCTGGTTTTGGTTTTGGTATGTTAGTAGATAAACTCAATAGGTACATAAACAAATGAAACAGGTACATTATAAGGAAAAGTTTTCCAACCTATCAGACACAGGTAAAACAAGGTTTACTTGCATGGTCTTTACAAAGCAGTTTCAGCACAGTCATAACTAAGTGGGAATCACAGAATCACGGAGTGGTTTGGGATGGGACCTTAAAGCTCCTCCAGTTCCAACTCCTGTCATGGGCAGGGACATCCTCCACTAAAGCAGGTTGCTCCTACCCCCTTCCAGCCTGGTCTTGAGCACTGCCAGGGATGGGGCAACCGCAGTGTCCTGGGGCAGCCGCAGAGTCTCAGGCCAGCCTGTGCCAGTGCCTCACCTCCCTCACAGTAAAACTTCTTCCTAATATCTAATGTGGTGTAAATGTGGTATAAATACAGAAGATTTAGTTTTCTTTCAAAATTGTAGTGATAGCATATCTTATTCACATTACGAAAGGCAGCAATATCGTGCTTCAAAAGAAAATAAGTCAATAGTTCTTGATATAATGACACTGAAACTAGTACTTAAAGTCTAGTATACTGCTGAGCCTAACTTTTTAAACCAACCCCCAAAAAAAGAATTACTCAAAGACATCCATTGACAGGCTGCAGGATTGATGCCTTTGGAAAACAGCACCAACAGTAGTGTGGAGTTCCTCTCCCCATTTAACTCCCTTTTTTTATGCATTCAGCACATGGATCTTCTCTCCTCTAGTGAATCAGTTTAATCAGCCCAATGACTCAAGATATTCTGGCAAGTACATGAAATCTTTATGTAGTAGGGACACCTAAATGACCTGTATCAATAACAAGCACGACTTCTTCCTTTCAAACTTTTCTAGAAAGAGAATTTTGGGTGTGTTGGCAAAATGAGTGATGACATTAAACAACAGGAAAGAGAGCTCTTTTCTGGGGGAAAAAACCCCAATCTGGTCCTGCATCATTTGGCAGAGGACACTGCATCAGTAAAGAGAGTCTTACATTTGGGCTGACTCTTGCCTCTGAATAAAACATGTCTTTCACAGCTGAGTAATTTCATTATATACATCCAGCCTGGTGCCTGCTGTCACCATTTGTTATAGAATCATAAAATAGTTGGGTTGGAAGGGAACTTCAAAGCTCATCTACTCCAACCCCCTCTGCAATGATCATCGGCATCTTCAACTAGATCAGGTTGCCCAGGACCACACGCAGCCTAGCCTTGAATGTCTCAGGGATGGTGCATCCACCACCTCTCTGAGCAACCTGTGCCAGTGTTTCATCACCCTCATTGTAAAGAATTTCTGCCTGAATGTCTCATCTTTTAATTTAAAACCATCACCCCTTGTCTTATCACACCAGACCCTGCTAAAAATAAATACTTGTGTGTGTTCATTGTATGTCTAGATGCGTCTAAGTGCCTTCTCGTGCCAAAGAAAAGAGTTTCTACCACAATCTGGATTCTAAAAGTAAAATAAATAGCAGATTCTCACTCTGAAATTCTGCATAGTGACAGCTTTTTCCAACCTGGGTGACCCTGGAGTTGCCCAATGTCTGACACCATGTTTGTGTGCTCCAGCTGCAAGCACTTCACACAACTTGGGCTTTTTTTGTTGAACTAAATTTACCATTGTAAAATGCCTTCGGCTGTCTAGACAAGAATAGTGATTGGACAGGATGAAGTGGAGATACCAGATTTACGCTGCAAAACACAATAGATGGCAGCAATGAAATCACCAATAATTAAAACCTCACTACTATGCCACTATGTTCTGGGCCCCTCACTACAAGAGAGACATTGAGGTGCTGGAGTGGGGCTGGAGAAGGGCAATGGAGCTGGTGCAGGGCCTGGAGCACAAGTGGGAAGAGGAACAGCTGAGAGACCTGGGGGTTCAGTCTGGAGAAGAGAAGGCTCAGGGGGGACCTTATTGCTCCCTACAACTGCCTGACAGGAGGATGGAGCCAGGAGAGGGCTGGGCTCTGCTCCCAAGAAACAAGGGATGGGACAAAAGGAAACGGCCTCAAGCTGCACCAGGGGAGGTTTAGATTGGACGCTAGGGACAAATTCTTCCCCAAAAAGGGCTGTCAAGCACTGGCACAGGGTGCTCAGGGCAGTGGTGGATTCACCATCCTTGGAGGCGGCTAAAAGGCATGCAAATACAGCACTAGGAAACATGGTTTAATGGTGGCCTTGGCAGTGCTCTGGTAAGGGTGAGCTCGAGGACATTATCGGTATTTTCCAATCGAATTGCTTTTATGATTCCATGACTACTTCACTACGCTGACACCCGAACACCCCTAAACCACCTCCGACTTTCCCCCCGCCCCACTACTTCCGCCTCCGCCGCCTCCCGGCAACCCGAGCAGCGCCGCCAGCCGCCAGGACCTCAGTCCGGGCTGTCCACTGCACTGCCTGACTCCCACTACTCGGAAGCGCCGCTCGCCGAGCCGGCCGAAGACGTCGCGACAGCGCGATCCGGCGGTGCCGCTGTTTCATTCGCGCTCGGACGTCGCGGGGCGAAAGTTCCGGTCTCGGTCGTGGAGGGGCTGTCGGTCAGGCAGCGCGGCGGGCAGGCGGGCAGGGAGCTCGGCGGGAGTCGCGAGGGGAGAGGAGCGAAGGGGCCTCTCACGCCGGGAGGGGCCGCGGCGGGCGGGGGAGGTGTTGCTCCCCGGAGGCCGGGCCCATGTCCGCGCCGGGCGCAGGTAGCGGGCCTGAGGCTGGGGACACCGGCCTTCGGCCAGGGCTGCCCGGAGGGTGGGGCCGTGCTGTGGTGGTGTGGCGAGGAAGGCCTGGGGAAGGTGGGGAAGGGCGCAGGGGCCTGTCGGAGGTGGGGGCCGTCAGGCGGCTCGGGGTGAAGATTCCTCGGGGCTGAGGTGCCCCGGGGCAAAGGGGCCGTTAGGATGAAGAGGAGGAGGAGGAGGAGGAGGAGGAGGAGGGCGGGCCAGTGGGAGAGTACCCGCGGCGCGGTGGGTGGCAGTGGCTGGTGGCTGTTTGGCCCAGGAGGGCAGAGCACGGGAGGTGCCGGGTTGTGGGGAAGCCCTCGGATGCGGGCTGGCATGGTGGGCTAGCTGTTAGCTAGGAAGTCTTTTTCTTCGCATGCAGCCAGTTGTTTGCCTGTAGGCCTGTTTCTCAGTGGGAACTGTGCTTCTGCAGATCTGACAGCAGAACACCCCCGAGACGTATCGAAAGTAAAAGTGCCCGGCTGGTTGAGCACTGTGTAGAGGGGGCTCTTTGACCTGCGTTAGAATTTTCTGCTCTGCTCTGTGCCTCATCTTTCAAAACTTGTGGTTAAGTTTGTTTTCTACTGATTGGCCGTGGTATTTTTATAGTACTCCTTCCCTTTAAGAGAAACCTTCATTGAATTTTACTTCTTGGAATTTTTGTTTTTCTTGATGTGTGATTTGTAGCAATGGAGTAGTTTGTTGCTCTTTGAGGATTTTCAGCTGGTCAGAAGTGGGACATCTTGCCTACATTCTTTATTTCCTTTATCTCTTCTATAGCTGTATAAAAGAATGTTTATGTGATTAATTTAATGCCCAGTAGCAGTAAAAAAGAATGTGAAATATCTCAGTGTGTTTAGTTTGATTTCTCCCTCCCATAATTGTGTGTGCAAGGACTGAGATTCTGGTTTATAACGGTAAGCTGGTTTTATTGATTTGAGGGGATTTAGGCATACCAGGCCAAGGTGTTGATAGTTATTTTATTTTGAAAGGTGTCTAGATTAATAATGCTGAATACTTAATATGAGTCTTTGGTTTCCTTGAGGGTAAGTATATAGATTTTTTTTTTCCTGAAGCACTGCCTGTATTGCAAGACTGTTTCTTGAGTTTCTGGCCCTAGAGTTTCATTAGCCCAATCCAGTCAGTTTTTCAAATTCCAGGAAGTTGAAATTTGAGTGCAGTAAAGAATGTCTTAACTAAGATTGAGTTAAGGTAGATCGAATAGTGAAAAATCAAGAGAAATAGTTTTCTCCTGGAAAATAATATGTGTAAGTGATGAAACCAAGATGATAAGAGTGTAAAAGCATCTGAATGTTGCTATGGAAATGGACTGCCATGAGTCCAAAGGAATATGGACCCTTGTGTTTATCTTCTGTGTCCTTTCTCGGTTTCAGCTGTGAGTGCCTGTTCTTTGTATCTGTTACCTTATGAAGTTCATGTCATTGTTGTTCCTTTTCATCAGTGCATTCACATAAACATCAATTAAATTAAAGTTCTCTTAGTGCTTTTCTCTGAATATTTCCTTACCATTCCTTAATCTGGCCCAAACTGTGTGTATTCAGCCTTACTGCCTATGGAAATGAGACCCAGGCAAGCCTGCTGCCTTTTGTTTCCTTTTTAATCTGTTTCCCACAACTTCTGAACCTTTAGGTCAGTTTCAACCAAATTCAGCAGATGCTTTGAAGGTCTAAATATTCTGTAGATCTTGTGATAACTGACAGCTGAGGCAAAGTACCAAGGTCTTAAGTTACCGTTCTTGATGGGGGAAGGGTGACAGCATCAGCACAGTGGACAGTTGTGTTCTGGCTGTGCTGTTGGCCACTAATCATGTGCTGCCCAGTGAACCAGCCTATGTATAGCTTGGAGGTAGCAACTGCACCTCCCACCATCCATGGTGGGTACACATAAACGAGCTGGCATCCTTATCAGAAGGGTTTGTGAGATAAGGACTTGTGTACACAGCAGGCAGTGAGCAGCATTGTCGCACTGGTATTCTGTGATATGGGAGAGAAATCTATTATAAACTAGGCTGTGGCGTGGTTTTGGTCACCAGTGTTCCTGGGGGAGACATGGATAATACTGCCTTGTCGTAGAGACCACAATGTACCCAATTATGATTTGTCCCTTTTCTGTTTATTCCATTCTTTTCTGTTTCGCTTTTATGCAAACGAATGCCAGATAAGTCTTTAAAACAGAATTTCGAGTTCCTACATCTAATAAAACTTTGAGTACATAATGGTTTTGGTAAGTGACCATGTTGTTAAAAGTTACATGTGTAGCTGGATATTTGGTTTAGTTTTTTCCAAATTGTAATAGAATTTCCCTACTAACAACAGGTGAGAGACAAAGGTAAGAGCTGGAGCATTGGAATTATGACATGCCTTTCCAGCATTCTTTTAATCACCCAACCCTTTTCTCCTTTGTTTTTCTCTTAAATTTTGCTTCCAATTTGCCTTTTAGAATCTAAAGTATTTTTTAATAACTATGTTAATTTTTGTTTGTTTCATAGATTTCTTGGTGAAGGATGTTTTAATACAATTATTAATCTCATACAGTGTTCTCATGGAAATGTTTGAATGCTAAAAGTTTTCCTTTCAAGCCCATATTGTTAGAAATGGTGGGAGAGGTGATTCAGACATCTCAAACTAGTGGAACTTACAATGTGGATTTGTAGTGAAAAAAGATTAATAAGTAGTTATTGTTATGAGTTTGAAACAGAATATGCAGAGGATTTGCACCTCAGATCATTGAGGAGCAGGTCCTACCTAACTGGCCTGCAGAGACAGAAAAATTAGTTCAGACCTTTAATGTGAAGGAATTTGGGGACATGCTTAGTTTTCTGGGTTTTGTCAATTCCATAGGTACTGATTTTATAATAAAACTGCTTTTAAGATGATGTAGATCAGTGTTTTTAAAACACAGGTAGTTCTGAGATGTTGAGCTGTGTAGTTTTTAAGTTGCAGACTTGTGTTAGCCAAAAGTGCCAGTACTTGTTTAAGAAATGCTAATTTGGTTAGGATAGCTTCCATAAATTGGTGTCAGAAGCATTTCTTCACTGGTGCTGTTGCCATTTACTGTCGGAGAGGCCAAGTCCTGTGTAGGTTTTTCAGTGGTAGGTTCTCACTGTTCATATCTAAATATCCTGTGAAGTAAACAATTTTTTCTTCAGAAGACCTGGACAAGCATCATCAAATTTGTAGCACAGCTTTCCATATGGGATAGTCAGTGTATGAATCTGCTGTTTAGTTAGAAACAGAGATATTCCTTAGTGTGATATCTTGCCTAGAAATAGCTTTCAAAATAGTTAAAAATAATCCTAGAAGTGCTCTACATTAGGTTGGTTTCTACAAATAGAATTTGATTTAGCTTGAAGTAAATAAGGTTTAGGTGGTAATAATTGCCTCTTTCAGTCCTGTCTGTCCCTCTCTGATCCTGGGCATGAGTCAGCAGAATGCCCTTGCATTAAGGCCAGCTGCATTCTAGTCTGTAGTAACAGGAGTTACCCAGTGGGTTGAGGAAGGTGAGTTTTCCCATCTATTGATACTTACGAACCCACATCTGGACACCACATCCAGTTGTGAATTCTCTGTTCTAGGAAAGGTATTTACATGCTGGAGAAGTCCATTGGAGGGCCACCAAGATCATTAGGAGACTTGTAGTACTGGGGTTCTTACTCTGTGAGAACAGAAAGTCTTATTACTGTATACAAAAACCTAACAGAAGAGTTTGGAGGAGATGGAGCTGAATTCTTGTCAAAGCTGTGCAGGGATAGGATGGAAAGAAACTGACACAAGACAGGGCATAGCAAATTTCAGCATGTTACTAGGAAAAGCTTTTTCACAGTGTGGTTATTAAGAATTGAACAGGGGCACAGAGGGGGCTGTTACATCTCTGGCCTTGGAGATACTTGGAACTTAGGTAGCCAAACCCCTGATTTGACTGGACCTGCTTTGAGCAAGGACTTAAACTAGGTAACCATCACAGTTTCCTTCCAATCTAAATTGTTCTGTAAGTCTACCTCTCTTTGTTCACTATATATTGTGATTTTATATCCTGAGCCAAATGAAACTAAGGTTTAGAGGGCTAGAAACCCCAGAGATGCTTAATTAACTCCTACAAGTCCCCAGAAGAACATTGGTTGAGTAGCAAGAGATATAAATTGGAGCCTTTGATAATTTCTGATAGTTGTAGCCTATCTGCTATTATTTCCATTCATGCTGCTGGCAGTGAGGTTTGTGTGTACATCTTAGCACAGTGTACTCTGCCACCTGTTACTTGGGCTGTATGGAAGAGTGTTTGAGGTGAGTAGGGGGATCCTGGTAGGAGTGAGGAAAGAGGGGATCAAGATGATGCCTTTTCACAGTGGGGACAGTCAGGCACTGGAGCAGTTTGGCTGGAGGGGTACTTCAGTCTTCTTCCTTGGCTGCCGTGCTGTGGTTTAACCCCAAGTACCAGGCAGCTGCTCACTCACTCCCCCCTCTTCCCAGTGGGATGGAGAGGAAAATCGGGAGGGGAAGAAGGGTAAAACCTGTGGGTTAAGATAAGAGCAATTTAATAATAGAAATACAATAAAATATCATAATAAAAGGAAATAGGAATATAACCTATATATTATTACGTATGCCTATATATATAGGCAAGTGATGCTCAGTACATTTGCTCACTGCCTGCTGACCCATGCCCAGCTCATTTCCAAGCAGTGGTCAGCCTGTCCCAGCCAATTCTACCCGGTTTCTATACTAGGCATGACTTTCTATGGTGTGGAATATCCCTTTGGCTAGTTTGGATCAGATGTCCTGTCTCTGCTCCCTCCCAGTGTCTTCTATTCCTCCTCACTGGCAAAGCATGAGAGACTGAAAAGTCCTTGACTTAGTGTAAGGTCTGATTACCAACAACTAAAGCACTGGTGTGTGATAAGTTTATTCTCTAATACCAAAGCACAGCACTGCACTGGCTACTAGGAAGAAAATTAACTCAGCTGAAACCAGAACAGTTTTCAAGCCTGGAGCAGTCTTCTTTGACCTCATGGCTGATCCTTCTTTCAATGGGGGATTAAACCACTTGAGGTTCTTTCTAACGTGTGCTATCCTGTGATACGAAGTAGAGGTAGTAGAAGGGGGATCATTCTTAGGAGATGTGTAGAAAGGTCAGTGAAGCTTAGGTGCTGCATGTGCTTTCATCAGTCTTGGATGCTTTGTCAAATGGAATTCTGTTCATGTTTCAAGATCTTGTATTCCCGTGGTTTTAGAAACTTCAGGTGTTTTTACATCACAATTCATGCTGAAAATGCAACACTGGCAAAATGATTAGTTTTTACACATTTTAGGCCCCTTCTTTAGCTCAAGAAAACTTACATGAAACCTGTATTTTATTCTTGTAATTCAGACATTTTTGAGTTATATTAGTTAAGAACCAAGTGAGTATGGATGGACTGTGGAAGAGAGTAGTGTATCAACAGTAAGTTAAAAGTACTTTTTTTCCTATGTTTCTGTAGGCTTGCCTGGGTAACACAATGCCAGCTGAGCGCAAAAAGCCACCAAATATGGAAGAAAAAGAATCTCCCTTAAATAATAAAGAAAAAGAATTTACTGAAAGGCGACCAGTGAGCACCAGGGACAAGCCAAAAGAAGATGTCAAGGTAGGCATGAAGAGAGAGACTCTAAAGGTTCCTGATGACAAAAAGAAAAAACTGGAAGAGGATAAAAGAAAAAAGGAAGACAAGGAGCGGAAGAAAAAAGAAGAGGATAGAGTAAAGGCAGAAGAAGAGCAAAAGAAGAAAGAAGAAGAAGAAAAAAAGAAACTTGAAGAAGAGGAGAAAAAGAAACAAGAGGAGGAAGAGAAAAAGAAACAAGAAGAGGCAGCCGCTCAACTCAAGTAGGTTGTCTTTTAATGGTTTAATTGTTCCGAATGCTGTAGTCCTGCTGTCAGGGTTGTGGACAGAATTGGATGAGATGAACGTTTTGACTTACAGTAAGTTGTATGTAGCGTTATAAATTCCACATAGCTAGCTCAGTATGCTTTGTGACTTCCACATAGTTCTGAGTTTTCACCTCTAACCTCTGTTAACTTTAGTCTCTAATACGGGGCTTTGATATCTCTTTAGGCCAGTTAGGAGTGACTCTATTTGCAAGGCGCTGTTTCTTAGCATGTTATCAAAAGGTACTGCAGTGTTGAAGATAACATCTTTAGACCAATAAAGCCAATTTCTGGATGTTCTTACATTTGAAATGCATCATTTTCTAAGAGTCAGGCAATGTCATAGCCAAATTCCATCTGGGACAGATGTATTTCACCTACTTAGGATTTTCAGTAGTCTGGGAATAAAAAGATTTCCCTTCACTGTGTAATTCGGTAACCTGTAGAAAGGTTGTTATTCTTTTCTGTAAGAACTTCATTTCTGTCTGGAATAAATAAGAGTTTTATGTTTATATCTTAAAGTTTGTTGAGATTAATAAGTTCTGCATACAAACACTTGATAAATTTCACTTTGTTACAAGCAAAAAAAAAAGTTTATTTAGCAGGTGCTTTAG
The DNA here is from genome assembly GCA_032466535.1 of Forpus xanthops. Taxonomy (NCBI): domain Eukaryota; kingdom Metazoa; phylum Chordata; class Aves; order Psittaciformes; family Psittacidae; genus Forpus; species Forpus xanthops. The sequence continues at coordinate 7,332 of JASSUY010005306.1, read as the reverse complement.
CTTCCTGGGATTAACTTTTAATATTTAAAAGCAGATTATTATGGGGAATTTATGTTTAGAACTACTGAAAGGTTTCCAACTAAGCCTTTTTTTCCTTCGAACTCTTAACCTGAAATCAGTTTCTCTAATGAAAATGACTAACTTTTATTTCTCTTAGAGAAAAAGAGGAAGCCCATCAGCTCCATCAGGAAGCTTGGGAGCGCCATCAGGCGAGGAAGGAGCTTCGCAGCAAAAACCAGAATGCACCAGAAAACCGCCCTGAGGAGAACTTCTTCAGCAGACTGGATTCCAGCCTGAAGAAGAACACAGCTTTTGTTAAGAAGCTCAAAACCATTACAGAGCAACAAAGGGACTCCTTGTCCCATGACTTTAATAGCCTGAATTTAAGCAAATACATTGCAGAAGCAGTAGCTTCTATTGTGGAAGCCAAACTGAAAATATCAGATGTGAACTGCGCCGTGCACTTGTGTTCCCTCTTTCACCAGCGCTATGCTGATTTTGCTCCTTCTTTACTTCAGGCCTGGAAAAAACATTTTGAAGCAAGGAAAGAAGAGAAGACTCCCAACATTACCAAGTTAAGAACTGATCTGCGTTTCATTGCAGAATTGACAATAGTTGGCATTTTCACTGACAAGGAAGGTCTGTCTTTAATCTATGAGCAGCTTAAAAACATTATTAATGCTGATCGAGAGTCTCACACTCATGTTTCTGTGGTTATCAGCTTTTGTCGGCACTGTGGAGATGACATTGCTGGTTTGGTACCAAGGAAAGTCAAAACTGTTGCAGAGAAGTTTAACTTGAGCTTTCCTCCTAGTGAGATAATTAGCCCAGAGAAACAACAGCCCTTCCAGAATTTGTTGAAGGAATACTTTACATCTTTGACCAAACACCTGAAAAGAGACCACAGGGAGCTACAGAATATTGAAAGACAAAACAGGTGACACCCGGATGTTGCTTTTTATTTATGGAGAAAAAAGTAGTTTATTTATGAAATGCTCAGATTTGTTGCAGTATTTGCAAACATAGTCTGTTAACGGTGTGTAGAAGAGAAGTGTATTCTGCAGTGTATCTAAGAAAAAGTTGTAAATTTGCTCTGAATACTTAAAAAGCAAAACCCAGACTCTTTCAATATCTTTAAAGAAAAGGGAAGCTGATTTTTAGGTTTAATTCTTTTAGCTGTATTAATTTCATGAAACTTCCTTGGCAGCTTGAGAATGACACTCCTTCTCCAGGTGGTACTGTCCTTTCCCAGTTGGCATGATCTGATTTCTCTCTTTCTACCCACACAGAGCATATGCCATGATGACTTTGGCTTGTTTTTCGTTAGTGTACCAGTATGGAGGAAAAATGAGGTTACATTAACTAGATATCCCTTACACTTCCATGTGAGCAAATTCATATATATTAAAATATTGGAGCTTATAGGCGGTTTGATTCAAATCCTCTTAAATGTCGGCATGAAATACTAATATTGAAGGGTATGAGTGTACAAACCTTTGAGATCTGAGTAATTTCTACCATTATGACATTGTTTAATGATTGTTTGCCTTTCCTTAAAGCATCCTGAGTTGTCATTATTGGAGCCAGCCTAAACCCAACTCCTGGTCTTGAAACATGATCATTATTAAATCCTTTTGGAAGCATTCCAGGCAGTTAGAAATGAGCGTGTTACTGCGTGTGTAGGCCCAGGTTTTAACTAAAACGCCAAACATCAATCTAGAGCCAACTGTGTGTGTGGAATACATTAACATTTAATGTTCCCAAACCCAGGCTTTGAACTTGGATCCATTGTGCTGGCAGATATTGTTCTGCAGTCCTGTTTGGCCTCAAGTGTTGTATTTCACAGGACCATCAACTGACTTGGAAGCTACTAATAATTCTGCAAATATCTTTTACTTTAAAGTGTGCTGTTGTGACTTAGTTGTTTGGTTGGAGGTTTTTTTATGTTAATGGATGTAACTTTTACACTTGTATACATAATTATGATTGGTTCTGGGCATATTGGTTCTGGCTGAGATATTGAGTGAGTGTTACAAAGTTTGTATAGTAGGCAATAAAGTGAAAAATATTTCCAGGACATAGAAAGAATGTTAAGAAACCATGAAGAAAGAATGCGAGTGATCTGGGAGAGGGAAATACATGGTAATATTTACGTGCACACTAGATAAAAATGACTGGAAAGAGCTCTGAGCCTGGTCTGATCTCATCATTGAGCCTGCTCTGAGTAGATCAGACCAGAGACCTCTTCCTGAACCTTATCTGAATTATCCTTATCAACTTATAAAGCTTTGTTATTGGAAATGAATGTCAAGAGCTCTCATTTATCACTGGATTAAGATAATTCTATTTATCTGAATTTTAAGGTGTTTAACTAATAAAAGTTGGGGAATAAGTTTTGTTAAAGAAACAAGACATCAAAACTATTTCCTGCCTAATTCTATTAGCTTACAACATGTCTGTAGCAGATATTATCATTGCAGCTATGGAAGTGCAGGGCAGAAACTTGCCTAGTAAGTCTGTGAATGCTATAGTAATACTTCTAAACTGTGATTGTGTGGTTAATTGGTTGCTTTTTTTGGGGTGTTAGTTTTTGGTTGTTTGGAATGGTTGGTTTTGTTTCTTTTAAAAAGAAAAAGCAATAATCCTATTGGAAAAAAACAGTCCTCTGTATGTTTGAAACCCTATCTACTTTGCTGATAGCCACAGCTTTTATGCCGACTGTTAGTCCAGAACTAATGAAGTGAACAGGGAGCAAACTGTTTCTTCTGTGCATCAACAATGTCATGTATTGAGGTTATGATATTTTGTCAGGTAAATACCTCTTGAGTTTATCTGTGTCAGGAGAGAGTAAAATAACTCAAATTGTACAGGTTCATTGGTTGAGTTGAAAATTAATATGCTAACTCTAAGGGATGGTGAGACACTGGCTCAGGTTGCCCAGAGAAGCTGTTGCTGCCCCAACCCTGGCAGTGTTGAAGGCCAGGTTGGATGGGGCTTGAAGCAATCTGGTCTAGTGGAAGGTGTCCCTGCCTATGGCAGGGAGTTGGAACTGGATGAGCTTTAGAGTCCCTTCCAACCCAAACCAGCCTGTGATTCTATGATACAATTTTAACCTTAGCAGTGCTTAAATATTGCGTTATCTGATGAATCATAGGTAAAATGAAAGCATTAGGCACAAGGGTTTCTGCAAGTGGGTAATTAGAACTACCTTGAGTTATGCTTTGACAGTAGAGCCTGGTGATCTTTTTGGTTTCACAGCTGAGGGCACAGCAAACTCTATGCAGGCTGTGTCACTGGAAGGAACCTTTTGTTTCCAAAATTCTGCTGGGAGTTTTCAAAAATGAGTGTTAGGTATGAAAAGAAGCTACTTTGGTCTAAAGAATGTTCTTAAAATCTGCTGAACTTGCATTGTGGCACTGCATGAAGTTCTGAAGGGACATGCAGTAAGACAAGTACTGTGTGCTATACTTCTAATTGTGTTAAAAACAATTGTGCTTTTAAAATCTGTTCGGGATGCTTTAGCTTCCTTGAATTTGTTAACACTTGCCTTTTGGGAACTGAAACTGAGAACTGAAGCTCTTGTACTGTTGTTATAGCACTTTGCTTTTTGGGTTTTAATAATAGCACAGCCTCAGTGCTCCTGTTTGAGGCTTCTGTTATGTTTTAAACTCATAGTAAGTATGCAGTGGCTAGCTGTATCCATGTAAAAGCTGTGAATTGGCACTTCACATGTTTTCTGAATCCAAACTGCACTACTGCATTTCAGAAATTATTAGGGATTATTTGATTTGTTATATTTTCTTGTTTGACTTTGCAGGAGCAGGTGATCCGTGTTACATAGATGTGTGAGGGACAAGAAATAGAACTTGTGCTTCTTGCCCTCTGGCAAGACACATGTGCCAAGTTTTGGTTCTGAGCAGATACAAAGGATTTTGTTGCTTGCCCCGTGAATGTGTTGTGTATAAAGATGACTTATGTTTTATAGTCAACCTGGAAATGGCAAAAGCCAAGATTGATATCCTTCAACTTACATTGCTTAAACTAATCTAGAAGTTTTATGCCATAAAACGTTTAGGTTTTGGGGCAAGAACATGATAGTATACTTATTGCTTAATGAAAGCCTAAAGGTAATGTAATGATACAACATTTGTACCCTATTTCAAACTATTTCTGATGCTTTCATCTCTGTGCAGGGTGCATTGTCAGTGGTTACAGCTGATTAGTCCAATGTTACCAGCATTATTCAAGCTACTGTAAATCACATTGGAATATTGCTAGGCAAGCTTATTCTGTCCTTTGAAAAGCTTTCAGTTTTGAAAACCTGTGTTTGATCTAAGCTTGTATCTTTGCAGTAGTAGGAGCACAAGGTGAGGACAACCTGGAACATTAATAATGGGCAGTCGGCTTATTCTTGGTTACCCAAAATCAAGGATGACAATCTTTAATCAGTCTTCTGTGGAAGGCAAAATCTTTGTAGTAGCAAATACTACCTTGTTCTGTATATTTGGTTTAAATTACTGACAATTCTTGATATTTTTGTATAAAATCTAGAATGGCCTTACTTGTTGTTTGGTAAGAAAATTGAATTGTACTTTGTGTGTCAGCAGTGAGTCTGTTCCTTCAAATGCAAGTTGCTTTTAAGAACAGATTTCAGTTTCAAAAATGAAATGGAAAATGAGTATGGATATTTCCATAAAAGAAAACACAGAGCAAGTGGAAAAAACCCCTGAACTGCTCTTCATTTGGACTGGTAGCCTTGAAATAACTTGATTTGGTGGGAAATGAACAGGCTGCTTTTAATGTAAAACTTGTCTGAGCCTCTGGCAGTGATTGCCCATTTAGTCATGTGAACATGATGGAAATGTGTTTTTACAGATGTAAAGCAACTTTTATCCAGCTTTCATCTAAGTTGAATGTTTTGATTTACTACAAGTCTTTTCATAGTGCAGGACTATTACAGGATAATCTTGGCAAAAAATAAGCTGCCTTTTCTTGTTAGGACACTGAAGTTAAAGCTTCTGTAACTGTCCTGAACTCAATGATACTGAAGTTACTAATTCACTATGGTTGGTTGGAAGAAAAAGTTGTGTTGCTCCGGCTTTTGCTACTGTGGTCTAAGCTAGAATTCTGATGAAGAGAGGTCAGCTCTGCTCACAGAAATTGATAGTAGTTCAGCATAGCTCAAGAAGATTTTTAAGAAAGGTTGCCTTACTGTCACTTGCTTTTGTAGGCGCATCCTTCACTCCAAAGGAGAGCTGAGTGAAGATCGGCACAAGCAATATGAGGAATTTGCAATGTCATATCAGAAGCTGTTGGCAAATTCTCAATCTCTGGCTGATCTTTTGGATGAAAATATGCCTGACCTTCCCCAAGAGAAACCAGCGCCTGAGGGTAGGCCATTTTATATCAGAAGTAAAGGAAATGCTGGGCTTGGCTTTGATGTGGTGGGAAAGCCAGCCAAACCTCATTACTGGTGTGTTCTTTCCATTGATTTCTTTTCAGTTAGGCTTTCCCCTTTAAGGATGACAATGAATGAATATTACATGATTATTTTAATTAAAGTAATTAAACCTAACATGTAACCATAACTATTGTATATGCCATGTAGTAACTTAAGTAATATCCCTGTAGATTTGTTTCAGGTAATATAGGATTAAATGGAAAATTATTTTGACCTAATCAGTTCCATTTAATTTAATGCATTTTTAAATACTTAAAGGACTGTATATGTTAGAGTTTCAAATTCTGATATTGTTCAAAAATGAGTTTGAAGTATATTTTGGGTCATGATTATTCTATGATTCTACGATGTTACGAGCAGGAACATATTGTTAAGCCAGATCTGTCACTAGGTGGCTTCCAGACTTTCTGAGAAGTGCAGCTTTTAAGTGGCAGAGTTGTTGAATGCTGTAAATCTCAGATCTTGGTTTAAGAGATGTTATTGAGTGCACCTTTTGTCTAAAGTGATCTTGAGCTTAAAAAAAAAACATATTTCCTGAACACCTATAAATTTAAAATTACTGGTTTTAAGCATCTGTTCTTGCAGTACCGTGAGGTACAGTTCATCATATTCAGTGATTACTTTCTATGCTAATGTAGTTAAAGTCTGGTACAGCTTTTCATTCTAAAACCACATAATGTGCTGCTTGTTTTCACTTGACTGACTTGATTTGACTTTTACTCTGATACTGTGTTTTTTATCAATGTAAAATTTCCTATTTTAGGATAACTTACTGATGCATCTAATATTACAGTTGGGTAGTTAAAAGCATTTTGAAGTACACATTGCAGTATTTCAGTTGAAACGGTGGTAATAAATGTTTCTAAAAGCATTTTGGTTTTAATCTTCAAAGATGCCTCCCTTTAGAAGATCAGAAATTTGTGTAAGTAACTTTCTTGTGGTTTCACTTTTTTTCCAGAACATGGACCTGGCATTGATATTTTCACACCAGGAAAGCCTGGAGAATATGACTTGGAGGGGGGTATCTGGGAAGATGAAGATGCCAGAAATTTCTATGAGAATCTCATCGACTTAAAGGCTTTTGTACCAGCAATTTTGTTCAAGGATAATGAAAAATGTTCCCAGAACAAGGATTCTGGCAAAGATGAATCAAGAGGTAGAACACTTCAATGAGTATTAAAGATGTTTTATCTAATAGATATGCAAATTTGATGGTAGTGATGAGTCTCTAATGAAATAATTTGTGGTGGGCAAGTCAGTACATCAGTTTTCAGGAATTTTTAGGGAAGAAACTAGGGTAGGCATTATATCTGGGATATAACCTGCTTTAGGAATTATGGCATTTGTATGGTATTTCTGACTTTATCTTCTGATGCTTTCAGTACAGGGTGCATTGTCAATGGTTACAGCTAGTTTAAGGAAGACAAAAAGTCAGTGCATTTTAATACTGATAGAAGTTGAAGTTTAAAATAACTGGAGATAAACCAGTGTAAGTACATATTAGCTCTGCTGTGCAAAACCTGAAAGTTTATCATCTTTGTGAGATGTTAGTGTTCATTCTGTGTTTTCCACTAAACTGTTAATGATAGCTAACTGTGTCTCAGTATAAAGTTCCAGTAGATTTAAAGGTTTGGAAGGTTCTTCACTTTGGACGCAGGTGCACAACCAGACTTCAGTTACAGTAGGATAAAAATCACATTTGCCATCATTGGTTTAAAGTGTAATAAAAGATGAATATTTGCATAAGAACAATGTTTTGGCATTGAGGAAATGCCAATGAAGACATAGACTACATGGGCTGCATCAAAAGGAGTGTGACCAGCAGAATGAGGGAGGTGATCCTGCCCCTCTACTCTGCTCTCGTGAGACCT